>VZRH01000295.1:367284-407895 GCA_013397555.1 Urocynchramus pylzowi | reverse complement strand
CTCGGCCGCTCCTCTGCCAGCCCCTTCCCCGGCCCTGCCGATGGCAGCGGCGGCAGCAGCAGGCACGGGGGAAAGCCGGCCGCGGCTCAGCTTCGCCCTGACCTTGTGTGTGAATAAACGCTCGGAAGAGCTCAATTATCGCCCGAGCGCGTTCAGGGGATGCTTCAGCTCAGCCCAGCAGATCAGCTGTGCTTCCCTTTCCCACACTCCCACCACTGCAGACGCGGTCTTTAGGATGTCTGCTAAGTGTTTTGACGGCATTGATGTGTTTTGATCATACCTACGTTAATCTGTTCTTCCAGCACCTTAACAGGCACTGTTACCTGAAGAAGTTTCAAACCATTACCACTGAAGAAGTTTCAAACCATTTTGGAAGCACACAAAAAGTGCAGCGAATCCAAGAGCATTGTGATAAGTGTGGTAAAAAAGTTTGCTGTCAAAATCTTAATCTGATCGAGTAGTTGTTACTTTGTACATTCTTTAAAGATATATTTAAATTCAAAGGGAAGTTAGATATTCTGGGGAAAAAAAAAAAACAAAACAAAACCAAATGACATCATAAACTAGAGTATCAGAAACTTCTGTTAATTTACCCTTCCTATCTGTATTTTTGGTTGTCAAGAGAAAACTTTGAGATAATTTGATTTAAAGGGGGAAAAGTGATAGATGCATAATTTTTGTGTTTCAAAGGCCAGGCATTAAAGGCATCTCAGGAAAGCATGGCATCCTGCAAAAGCCTATGGGAATATAGAGAGGGAGAAATTACAGAAGAATATGGGCAATACCTGAAGAGATTATATGTGAAGAAACAGTGGAAAATAAAGGCAAGCAAAAGAAAAACACAAAAAATGTTCAGGTATTTTAAATTAAATTAAATTTGTCAGCAACCAGTGTTTTGCATACTCCATATGTAGAAATTTTAAGTTTTCCATATTTTTCTGATCATTTATCCAGTTTTGACGTGAACATTAGCTGCTATTTGTAAATGACTTTTGCATCAATATAATAACTTACATTTGTTTTATGGATTTAATTTTCTCCCTGGCTTTCCACGGTGACCTGGAGCTAGTACTTTAAATATCCTTGTCTCCAAGATACAAAATGCTCTCTTGTTGTTTCTTCTGCCTGTGAACATCTCTGCATACCAGTTAGAAACTACAGAATCACCATAAAGACAAGTTTTGTAGAAAAACAGTGTATTAGGTAAGGAGGGAGCCATGAGGCCACTGCCAGGCTGTGAATGTCTCCCTCTAGAGCTGTTCAGCAGCTCTGGTGAAGCAGATGGAGGTGATTCCAGGTGAGCAGGTGAGAGATTTCTTCTGAGCTATAGCAGATCCTCTCTCACTTTTACCAGTGCTCTGATTTTCTGCCTACCCCACGTGAATTTATGTTTGTACACACACATGTTGTACTGAACACAAATGAAGGGAGAAATGGTTCCCAGAGAATTTTAGGTAATTGTCTATAGAAGCAAGAAAATTAAGCTATTTTGGATGAATGTCATACTGTACTATTACTCCTGTTTTTAAACAGAATATTTTTATTCCTTAGTTGTCTTTTGAAGCTATACAGAGTGTTCCAAGTGAAAAATCAAGGATGATTAAGAGAACAGATCAAAGCAAATGCATTTTTTTCAGACTGAAGTCATCCACAGTCCTTTGATAGAGTTTGTTAGTACATGTACCTATCAAATTTTTGATGCCATGGCAAGATATTCTTCTCTTCAGTTTTATGAGTTCTCAGTTTGTGAGTTTTTTTAGTTTAATTAATGGCTTTTCTTAAATACAATGCATGAAGTAATAGATGATGTCTTTGTTATCTAGATGGCTAGAATAATGCCTAAAATTTAACAGCAGTATCATTTTTCCCCCCATCTCAAATTCAATTCAAATTCTGTCTTTGTGATATGTAACAATTGATGATAATTGCATTGTAGTAATTTAAACTACAATTGCTTTAATCTCATGTAGTCCAGATTCATCCAAGAAAGACAGTTTGATTTCCAAATTTTTTTTTTCATATTGGAAGTAATGGAAACTAAATTATGAACATTTTTTTCATATTACTTATATGACCATGTAATTCTCTTTGTTGGATTGGTATTATTTGAACTGTGCTTAGAATTTTATAAATTAACACTTAATATATGATTAATTATTTTTTGAGTCTTTATAGTCATGGAAACTTGTGTTTAGGTTTTTATTTTGTCTGATAATGAAAAAAACAAGACAGGAATTATTAGGGTAAAGCCTGCATTTATGATGAGAGAGAGCTAATATTTTCATCAACTTCATTTTCTGCTCCATAATTTTGGGTAAAAGACAGGTCTAGAAACTAATGACAACCTCATGAATTTGTGGCTTTAGAAATGCTCAGGAACCAGAGAAAATTATATGCTTTTATTTTGCAGACTACAATTTCCAAACATTGATCTCATTCCAAACGGAGACTGGGAGGAGGATGTAGAAAATGAAGAACCAGTTAAAAACTGAAATTGTTATTTTTGTGTTTAAACAAACACAGTGTATTAAACAAACACAGAGAATTCCTACGAGAAGGGTAAGTAATTTGTCCTTTTTGGCTTCTGCTAACTTGTGTGCCCCCTGGTAGGGCTTAACATAGAACATGAAAAGTACATGAGAGATCTCCACAGACAGCTCAGTCTCCAACGTGTAACTCAGTGCAGACACCAGCTGCCCTTTACTGAGCAAAATTATTTATTCAGACAGAAAAATCTGCATAACAATAATGTCAGAGCAGATCTGTTTGCTTCAGGTTCCACTGAATGAATAAAATTAATTGTTTTCCATAATTAGTTTCCCTACCCAGCAGGTTGGTTGGTTTGTGTCGGGTTCTAACAAATGCCATTCTGATCCATTTGCAGCTCCTTACATTTGAGCAGCGGGAATGCTGATGCTGGGATACATCAGGCACATTTTGGGTTTGGAACAATGGTGCTGGGATACATCAGGCACATTTGGGTTTGGAATAATGGTGCTGGGATACATCAGGCACATTTTGGCTTGGAGCAATGGTGCTGGGATGCATCAGGCACATTTGGGTTTGGAGCAATGGTGCTGGGATACATCAGGCACATTTGGGTTTGGAGCAATGGTGCTGGGATACATCAGGCACATTTGGGTTTGGAGCAATGGTGCTGGGATACATCAGGCACATTTGTAGCATCTCTCTGTGGCAGCAAGCAGCTGGTGCAGATGTGACTGCTGGGTAGTCACTGCTCTTCCTTGGGACATTTTGAGGCTGCAGCAGGGCTGTGAAGAGAGGCAGGGCTCCAGCCAGGAGCCTTCTTCTGTGCTCAGGAAGGGGTGAGGGTGTTGTTACCACACATTCCAGTAGTGCTAAGATGAAGCAAGCAGACAGCCTTGCTTTAAACACAAGAGATCCTCTCCTGCCTGCCCTGGCTGCCTCTCTGAGTTCCCCCTGATGTTTGACCAAATTATCTGGATCCATTCACCCTCCTACACTGATTTTTTTTCTCCCCAAGGTTTCTATTGTTTTATGAAGCGTGTAACTATGACAATTGAACTTCAGAGCACTGTGGGAGTTTGCAGAAAATGAACCAATGCAGTATTTTTGTATTGTGTTTAGAAAATTGTTTAAATTTTTAAAATAATACTGTGAGCTTCTGGGCATTAATCACAATTTTTTAATGCCTAAGAGGGAAAATAATGAACTGATTTGTGCACCTAAAGGAACTATTAGTGTCTAGAAGTATATCCTGCATAAGGTACATAGCTAGACATATGGCCAATGAGCCACTTATTTTAGATAAGTACTGCCCAAATTTTATGCTAATTATTCACACAGATATTAATTCCATCACAGACTAATTAACCACTATCCTCTGATAACTTATGCTCAGTGTTCCTGATATCACTAGGTTAGATTTCTTGTCAAGAGATTAATTGTTATGGTTTTTAATGAAGAAAAAATACCATAAAAAAGAATCCTATGTAATGTAATCACAGGTGCTGAGCTCAAACACCAGCAGTATGACAGACATAGGAAGAGCTCTGATATCTTTATTAGAAAGAAATACCTGTCTTGTTTCCTTTCAAGGTAGAGAATTTACTCATGACATGAAACTTAGGGAGTCCACTAGTGATTTGTTTCTTTTCTTAGTTAGTCAAGTACAAATTCAGTTGATTTTAAATATATTATTTTTATGCAAAATGGCAACAGATGTTGGAACAAATATTCCAGCATCACATAGTTCTGTTCCAAAGCCCAAACATTTAGAACTGTTTGTGACATTAGCTTGTAGTATGTTCTTTCCTCCACTGGAGGAATCAGAGGGCTCAGGATGACCAAGTGTCATCTGGGAGGTCTCACTGAAAAGTGAAGGAAAATGATGAGATTTTAACTTAATAGCCTGAATTATTGTAGGGTCCACTACAGTAAATAAGCTCCTGCCTTCTGAGTCAATTGAAAAAGAGCTGTACTGGAGAAGGTTTGTGATACATCACAGCTCCCCTACTGAGGATGACCCCACGAGGCTGATGCCTAGCATGCAGTTTTGGCAAAGAGCTGACTGCAGGATGTTCCTTGGACTGACAGCTGCCACGGTCAGCTTTGCCAGGGTAAGGGGACAAAAGCATCACAGTTCCTTCATTCATATGCCTTGTAATCTTAGTGTATAAATATAGCTGCAGCACATGTGTATCTTTCCATTATCACCATTCACTTATACCATTGCTACCTCTTATGCTCTGTGAGGTTTTTATCCTCTATAAGCCTTTTATTCCCTCTGTGACTTTGCAAATGTACTTCACAATGCTTTGAAGATTAATCCTATAATTAAAGGACATAGTTAAATAATAAAATTCTGGCTTGCTCATACTGAAGAGACATGTACAATCTTCAACCATTAAATTGCATCTAAAAGCATGTATCACTCAAAGAAACAAACTACCAGCAAATATTTTCAAAGGAAGGATTTAAAGCTGCTGATTCATGACATACCACCTAAGCATGAATATTGTATAGTATGCTTTGTCTGGAATACACTTCATTTAAGGTGTAATGTTTAATTCATCTCTACTATTTTTATATGGCAGTAGAAATACCTTTATTTCTTATTAAACAGAAAAGGCTTCATTTTCCCAGGATATCAGGGTAAGAAACCTCAGTTGATTCACGAGGCAGTGATATGTGCTGAATCAAAATCTAAATATCCTACAGAACAAATTACTCCAATCCCTATTTGATGCATTGTCTGCCTATAGACAAGCAGGTCATAAGCTCATTCAAGCCCTGTTTCTTCAGTTACCAATTTGCTCTGATACCTGCCTTTTTTGGAGGAAGCTGTCCCACATCCCCTGCCATAACAAAGTCATCCTGCTGGCTGAGCAACAATGGACTAAGCAGTCCAGCCCACTGCCAGAATTCAGCAAGGCACAGATGGGAGTTGCTGTCATCAGATGTTTGAGCAGCAGAATACCCTGCTTCTCCTCATTTGTATTGAAGTGTTACACCTGGGGGCTGATTTTATCCACTTGATCTTTCAGTTTTGGCTTGAAATAGAACCCTGGTGGTGACTTTTTGTAGTTAATGGTCCATCTAAGTCCATTAGGACTTTCCTTAACTTGCAGCCATAGGAAAAAGAAATGACATGTTAAGCTCAAAATATTAATTCTGTCCCTTTTTATTATTTTTTTTTTAAAGATAAAAGGATTCATCTGATAGAGTATCATAGGAGTACTGACTGAAATACTATCTATCCTGTGAGTAAAAGCCTCAGGGTAGAATGGACTGAATCATAACAAATGTTTTGCTGACTATCAAAATACCTGTAGGAAGCATGATCTCATTGAGTAACTGAGCAGTACATATAATTTTGATTTAAGTCAGCAATATCATATGCATTACTTAAAAAAGGTTAAACAAAATACTGCAATGTTCCAACTCTGTATAGGCTGTATAGGGTAAGGGGGAATTTTGGGCAAATGCAGAGGAAAAGAAACAGTGGAAAAGATTTGATGGAAAGGATTTTACTGAGTCTGAGGCCTTGATCAGAGAGGGGGGATCAAGAGAGTGTTTATAAGCTGTGGAAGGTAAAGCTGGTCAATGACCCAAGGATTATGGGCCCTGCCCAAAAGGTCTTGGCCTCAATATAGCTCAGAGAGCCAACATTGCTGAGGTATTTCAGTCTTATAAACTGTCCTGCACAGATATCTCTCTTTTTCTTTCTCATTCTCTGCCTGGAAGAAAAAGCACTATTTTAGTTGCCCTATGTGATCTTTTCGCTTTTGCCAGTTGTTGCTGTAAGAGAAAATAAAGAATTGAAAAGCAGTGTCCTTTCTATGGAACAGGTAGCAACAATCCTGTAATCTCTATTTGAAATCTATTGGTAACTGGAAATAGAAATAGGGTGGTCTTTCTCTTTGAGTTTAAGGAAGGATGCTGGACTGACAAGATTAACTCTTTGCACTAGTGTTTGTCCTCCTGGGTTTCTCCTAAAAAAGAAACTCAGCTTTCTCACTTCCCAATTACTACTCTTAGTGAGATCAGGTTGTAGTTTTGGTTTGTTATCTGGAAAGCTATAGAATGTCTATTTCTCAAAGGCTGTCAGAGGCTGAAAAACATAGAAACAGTGCCAGTGGGAAACATTTGACAAGAACAGTGTTTAAGTCTGTTCTTAAGGGTCAGCCCTTGTGATATCCCAGGGTAATGAGATTCCATCAAGGCATAAACATTCTAGCAACCTACTTTAATATCCATATGTGTTTATATATAGCTCCATAATTTTTCTTTTTTTATCCCTGTGCATCTTTAGAGCAGAGTGTGAAGGGAAGGTGGGGGGACAGGCAGGGATAGCCCTGTTCAATCCCACCCTAGTCTGTTTTATACAGAAAGAGGGTGGTGACAAAAGAACTAATTTAAATGAGAGTAGCAATCCCACACCAATTGAAGTACATTGTACTTTGAGGAGAATTTTTAGGAGATTCTGTGACCTTTGTAAATAATTGCTCCTCATTGTTGAAAAGCCAGGTGGCATACAGAGCAACCTGCAGCACATGAGGCAGCAATCAATGCAGGCTGCTTTTTCCTTCCTTCCTGTGTCAACACTAAGCTCTACATTAGTTTTGGTCTCTCTTGTCATGACTTCATGGTTGGCAGGTGCCATTCCTGCTTCCTGGAGACTGGCACAGCTCAGACACCAAAGCTCCTGTTAACTCATCCAAAGTGTACATGTGCACATACATGTGTATGAATGAAGAGCCTGATTCTAAGAGAAAGAGTTATTTTGAGGATCTTTTTTTACAAAATTTAAAAATTACTTCTTTTATCTCTCAATTAATTTTTTTTAAAGACAAAGCAGTACATAATTTGCCAAAGTTTTGTTTCTTAAAACATTTGTATTTCAGATATTAATCATGAAACTCTTTTTATGCAACCATTGCAGTATGTGCTCATACCTTGTTTTGAACACTAGCACTGGTTTTTAATTCTTCTCCCTTCCTGTATTTGTGCTATTAAAACAGAAAAGCTGAGACATAAATGACTGTTAGAGCTGATACAAAATTTTTCATTGGACAAGTATGCAATTGTGACTGCCAAGCATAAATATTGCAAAAATCTTGGTTTTAAATTGTGTAGCATGAGGCAACAAATACAGCAATTCATTTTCTTAAAAATAACTGCCTACCTAAAGATTGTGGTTGGACAAATAGCTTTGTACCATGGAAATGGCAGGACAGGAGAAGGATGTTCCAGTGTTAAAAATGTGCCCCCATTTTAGTACAAATTTTAAATTATTTAGAGGGCTAATTCAACAAAGTGGCTCTTTCTACAGACATAAAGTGACCATGTCCAAATCTGAGGAAGTGTTCAAACATTTAGGATTTAACAGGACCTCTCTGAAAGACCAAAGAATAAAAGCTGTATGAGTGGTGAAAGTTCTGTTTGTATGTGCAATAATACCTAGTGTAGATGTTTAGCTTGCCCTTAGGCATTTTGAAACATGCATGTGCCTTATTTTGCATCCAGATACCCACCTGCAAGCAGCAGCTGAATGATTCTGCTACCACCAGTTTCACATCCTCCTGTCCTGGTGCAGTCCCTGAAGGAAAACTGCCATCCCTAATCCTGCTCAGACTTTCAAGCAGCCCAATGTTTGTGTACTAATGAAGACATGGTTGCTTTAAAGGAGAAAATACATGTTTGGAGATGCAATTATTTATTTTATGTTTATTCATGGCTCCAACTTCTTAAGTGGATTCAAACAATTGCTATTTAAATGATGTAGTGCTATGAATCTGTTTAAATCTTTAGCTTAAGAATGCATAAATAGAAAAATAAGTTGCTGGTATATTTCTGATCTCATCATAAACACTCTTTGCAGATTTTTATTTGAGAACCATTTCTGACTAATGTAAAGCTGTCTGTCCAAGCTTTAGTGTCTTCTAACCTGCTAAAAATCTCCAGTAAGTGCTAGAATTCAATCTTGTCATCGTGGTGGTGTTGTAGCTGCCTAGAGGTCGAAGTACATTTCTCTAAACTAGAGTCTCCATAGAGTTTCTTTAGAGTAGTGACTTTACAGTGGCATAACAGAGGAGGGAAACCCAGAGCCATTTCTATTAGAATGCTAACCTACTCTCACAAGGTCTTTGAACATGTTAAAACAGAATTAGAAGCACTCTGGGTTTCCCCAAAAATACAATCCCTGATAGAGAAGATGATTTTAAAACTAAATCAGATATGAGACTGCTATAAGGGAGAACTAGAAGGAGGTTAAGATCTAATCTACACCTAATACTAACAAACATGTTAAAAATAAATCCAGGCTTGTCATTTCTGTCAGATTTTAGGAGGTAGAAACTCTTGTGTTTAGACTCTCTGTAACCAGATATATGAGGGCAACCTGTGAAGCACTGTCTCCCCTGAGGCCACAGGAATGACTTGGGGTCAATATTCTCCTCTGATAAACAGTATAAAACCTGATTTTTCAGTGCTTGAGTAGTTTTGGCTTCATATACTGCCAAGATTTTTATTCCTTTTAAATTGGGTTAAGAAAAGTCAGCTTCTCTGTCATTTTTCAAAACCTTTCTCTTGGCCCTCATAATTACTGAAACTGAGTTAGTAACTTGGCACACCCTGCTTTTGTTAATCAGGGCTCAAGGACTAAATCATTGCAATTTAGATGTATGTGGAAATAGTTAGAAGACACAGATGAAGTCCTCTAATGACTAGTTGTGGTAGACAGCCTTATAAAGCCCTAATAATATTTTGATTATTCAGCTCTGGTGGTGCTGATATTTCTGAGTACTGGGCTATCAATTAGCGAAATCATAAAACCTGATATTTTGATCAGGGAACAACAGTGTATGAAACTGAAAAGAAGTATTATTAGTTCTTTCAATGCTCTGCTTTATGTAGGGATATCTCTGTTGAATACCTTCCACAGCAGCCCATAATTAAATATCTGCTTTATACAACAGATGATAAAATGACAGCTGGGAGTGGGTAAAAAATTCAGACGGAATCTGAAGACCATGAGCTTGAGGAGAATATATTGCAAAAGCAAAATATTTTCTGTTTGAATTTCAGATTTTGTATTTACTGCTAAGTTCAGCATCATGCAAATTGACTCTGACAGAGGCATGAGCCAGAGTTCTTGCATTCCACAGAAATATTTTCCTTGCTTTCATTATATTTTTGATCCCTCCTAAATGTAGAATGTGTGTGGGCAGAATTTTCACAAGCATTGTTGCTGGTATCATCAAATACTCCAGAGGCCTGATTATGATATGCATTTGGTCTCTATTATGCCATGAATTAGACATATCAGTTAATTAGTTATCAGCTGCTGTTCCTTTGTTTGTACAATGTGTTTATTTACCATGAAAAAAAATTAGATTATTTGTTTAGATTAATTAGGTAAATGTACGTACAATAAAGTGGCATGGGGGAGGAATTTGAGATCATACTACTAATTGCTTAGTGGCTAATGGGAGGTTGAACTCCAAAATTATTTCTGCTTGAAACTTCTCAAAGCAACAAAAATCATGGGGTAAATAACTGAGTGCACTCTCTGCCTCTGATTTCGATTTTGTCTTCTTTTGATGAAGCTGCCTTCAAAAAAGGTTTCTTTAAAATTCAGAATTCATATTTATATAGATGAAATTCTGATGGCATACCATCAGTGTACAGTGTATAGTGTAATAATGTTAAATTTAACAGAATAGGTGGCACCCATTAAGCACGTTTGAAGTAATTCATATTTCTGATCTCCTGATTTACAGAGGGTATGTTAATGTCCACCATCTTATTATTGAAATTTTAAAATTCTGTTCTTGACATGCATTGGAGTCATTCACACAAAGCAGCTTACCTGTGCATATCTACCTCTTTTCACAGTAAGAAAAATGAATCTATATTTGAGAGATCCAGTCTGCATGGATTTTGGCTGCTAATTACAAAATTATAAGATTAGAAATTGGATTTTAGTGCAGTTCTGTTTGAACACACTCAGTGAATCCAGACCAACTGTGAGCTCAGATGCAATTGGGCATTGCCTATAGCTAATGAGTAAAACAGCAAAAAGGGTGTTGAGACAGGATTATAAGGGCTGAATTTTGCTTTCACAGGAACTTCAGTGGCTTAGCAGAAATAACCCCAAAATTATCAGTTAAAGCCCTCATCAAAAGCTCATCGTGTCTGAAAGACCAAAGAATAAAAACTGTAAGAGTGGTGAAAATTGTTTGTATGTATGTATGCAATATAATAATTCCTAGTGTAGATGTTTAGCTTGCCCTTAGGCATTTTGAAACATGTATGTGCTTTATTTTGCAATGAATAAAGTCTCCCAAGCATGTTGGAGATCTGCCCCATCTCTGAAGTTGTCCTGTTTTCAGGGGACATGACAAACCCTTAGCTCTGAGCAAGGGCAAAGAGTCTGGGAGTTACTTTCATACCAGGGCTCTCAGTGTCATGTGATGGAGCCTTAGCTTACTACTTTGCATTTTAGTCAATTTTTACAACTAATGCCTGTTTTAAAGGCCCCTCTTTAAAGGTGTGAAGAGCTGCCCAGGAGCACTCATTTTATGTATTAAAAAGCAGAAATTCAGAATAAAAAGAGAAGATCAACCCACTTTGATGTAATATAGTTACCTCATGGAGCATGGGCAGCTAAAGAGAGCCATCAGCTCTTACAATACTTTGGTCATTAACCCTTGCAGGCCAGACTGAGCCAGTGTTGAGCACTTCAGCCCTCAGGAAAAGTGACATCTCCAGCACTGCAAACATGTTCCAGGCTGTGGCCCTGCTCAGAATGCAACTCCCGGCAAAGACAGCAGAAATAGAAAGGAAATGGGGGTCAAAATGGATCCAGGTAAAGTGGCTTTCCTACAATTTGTTTCACTGGTAACTATGTTCAAGTATTCTTCATTAAAATTATGTTTAGTACAGTCCTCAACCTGCCAAGCATGGAAAGAATGTTTGTGACCATCGCTGATCTGAAGGTTTATAAAATCTGATTTCATGCAATTCTGTAATTAACTAGATGACTAGATGAACATGAGAGCAGCAAGTAAAACGAGGGTGGAATATTCCACAGGTAATTATTCTTCTATGGTCCTTTCAGTTCTAGATTTAATTCACTACCAGACCATGATTTTGGTCTGGTAGTGAATTAAATCTGTTACTAGTGTTGTTGTTTCAGAAGGTTTTTCATGAATCCTTCATACCTTTTCCTAAGGCAAACATGGTGCTGTAAGATATATAGCCCAGTTCAATACTTACACTAAGATGGGACGAATCTATAAGCATTTAAATTTTTATTTTTTTTTTAGAATACAAGCCAGAAGGAAATGAAAGGTCAAAAAAATAGAGAAATTCTGTAGATTTAAGAATGTTTTTTCAGTCTAAATTGTAACTAACAATTCATTAGCTATCTGGGAATGTTCAGGCAAAATCATTACAAAGCATGCTCAAAATGACCTACAGTTAAAGATCTCTGCTCATGATTAAGGTAGTTAGAAATGCTTGTGTTAAAACTAAAAGAGGCTACTCAGTCAATTACATCTTTCAGGACTAATAAAACCATTATTCTGGCTCCTGTTAAATTCGACCTAAATAGAAATCTGATGTTTCTAGAGGGCTAGAAGAAAGAAATTCAACTTCAGAGAAGGTCTGAAAATTTCCCACTACCAAGTTGAGGAAAAAATAGAACTCTAATGCAAATGTATGTGTCATAAGAGATTGAGTACTCATGAAATGAAGCTCTGCTTGCAAGAAAATATTATTAAGGCATTAAACCAGTGGGGGGAGGGGGGGAAGTGTAGAAGAGAGGGTTACTAAGGGTTATGAAAAGTCACATAATCCATCTCCCTGCCTGAAGGAAGGCTAGAAGAATAGTGCCTTTAAAGCAAACCTTGAGGCACTGTGCTTTACAGCTTCACTGAAGCTAATTAGACAGAAAAATTTAAACCTTTCTGATTCAAGCAAGCAAGATTTGCCACCCCTGCCTCAGTTTTGGCACTGATGGTGGCACATCTGCTCATCCATGCTGGCAGGCAGCTGAAGAGGGCCACGGGAAAGATGAGGGAGCCACAAGATCTGGTCAGAGACAAGAAGTCTTGTGCAGCACCACTGTAGCTTCAGTGGCAGAAGAGGAGGCAAATCTGCCCTTCTGCCTCACAAATCAGTCACTGCATTAGCCCTTCCCAAAAGCCTTTCATAATTATATATTCTACCTCAGTTATGGCTTCACATACCTCAGCAGGGCTTCCCATCAGTACTTGTGATTTCCTTTTAAGCATCCTGGGGAGGATTGAGGAAATGCCTCTCAAATATTCCATACTTACACCCAGTTTTTAATCCTGCCATTCTCCTCTCAAGACAGGTATTTCAGTAATATTTTTGCCTTGCTTTCCTATTTTTCTCCTTAAAAATGTCACTGGCAAATCCATCTAATGCCATTCTATGCAAGTATAAGGAAAAAGGAAATAAATGTTTGCACTTTGCAGAATTCTTGAGAACAGCAGAAATGGTGAGGAGGATAATAAAGTAAGGCAGACCAAGATAAAACAGGAATTTTCCAGTCAGAGGAGCCTCCAAGCTTAGCTAGTAATAGAGACCAAAGTCAAGATGTGCTTCTAATAAGGCCAGTAGTAACTCACCATAATTATACCTTACAGTAATGCCACTTTGTCATCATGGCACAGCTATAAATAGAATATCATCACTTCACATTTCCAATAAACTCAGTACATTCTGAAATAAGGTAATAAAATCTGTGATTCCAAATAGTGACATATAGTAGCTGCTACTTACCAAAGAAACCCCCTTAATTAATACAGTATTAGGGGTTAATTTTATTTCAGAAGAGAGTGAATTTTCTTCTGAAATGATAATTTCTTTATTTCTGGTATATCTAGGTCAGTGCTTGGTCAGTTGTTTGGTGCATGTGGAAAATTGACTTCTGTGTACATTATCCTGTGATGAAAGAAGAAATCAACTGCATAGCACTGAAGTATTTTCACTATTTTACCTGTTTCCACCAGGTAACTTTCCAAAATCTGCCTAGGAAAACTGCACAGAAAGCAATGCCTCATTTGCACTTAAATAATTTTGCTAAGGCCAAAAGGAAGACTTAAAGGGCCACTCAGCAATCATAGAAATTTATTCAAGCAGGATTTAAATGCAAATGTCTGAATTTCTTGAATATATTCAGTTCTGGAATTCCAGTTAAGATCCATAGGTATCAAATATTATATTTTGCATTTGTAGTAAAAGACCAGGGTTTCCTTTTATTAGTTATAATCTGCACCTAGTTGTTTTAAGAGGAAGCTGCAAATGTTTGCAAAGTTGTGAGATTAATTATTTGCTTCATTTGCACTGTTTCTCTTCAGCTTTTCTGATTCAAGTCATTGGGTCATGAAGTGTTGATGATGTTCTTAGAAACCATGGACTGTGGGGACCACAGAGGACAGCAGTCACAGACATTAGAAGAGCTGGCTGGCAGGGGTCAACCTTTTCTTACAGGAAGCAAAAGACCCATAAAAAATGTAGGCAGACAAGGTAAACAAACCTTGATCTAAAGGGAAGAAAAGCCCAATTCCTCTTTCCAGGTTGAGATAAAGTCCTTGTTTAGACAGGAGGAACTGATGAAGCACAGGTAGGGCATTCTGCTAGATGCTTCCCTTATGCAGCTGCCTTTTGAAAGGGGAACCAGACCGAGCTTGGGTTTGCAGGCATTTGGACAGGATTTGTTTTACCCTCAGCTGAGGGATGCAGCCAAGTTGTTGCATGCCCAGTGGTGATTACTGATGGCATAAACAGCAGCAAATTATTGTGTACAAAAAATGCACACCTAGAAAAAAAAGAAACATTTCTCAGTGTTCCTGCAGCTTTCTTGGAGATCTGACAGAAATAATTCTTCAGGATCTTAGGAACAAGGGTATTGATGCAAAGGCCATCTCACGGGCTGTCTGGTTCCAGGGCCCATTTGATCCTGAACCCCCTAGATCTTTGAGAGCTACAGAGCTGGAAACCCATAAGAGTTTATAAACTCTTCATTTGGAACAGCAGTACTCAGCTGCATTGACATCAAAGCAAATTGGCAAATTAGCCATGCATTTGTATGCAGTGTTCTCACACGTGGGTCACTTTGGGAAATAAGGTGGCCTTGCTCAGCAGGCTCCCAGAAGATGCCACTCTGCTCTGCTGTGCTGAAAGTAATTTAGATGTATTGTGTTTCTGGGTCCTCTTCATCCTCCTGTTCCCAAAAGGCAGGAGTGCTAGTGGAAAATTATTAAAACCTGATATTTTTGAAGGTGACTTGAGGCATCAAAAGCATTTCATTGCCAAGCTGCTGAGCTGCTTGCTTCTCCAAGGAAGTCAGCAGAGAGTAGTGCTATAAAATAAATAGCAGCTCAGCATAACCATCACCTGAAATGGATGATATACAGGCAGGAGAAATGCTTAAGCATCCTAATATTCAAACTAAAATCAATAGAAGCAGAGTGGTAAAGAGAGAACAGTGGACAAAGGTGTAAGTGAAAAGATGGATCCTGCTGGTAATTTCAGACTCCAATCTACCTGCCCCTGGGTTGTCACTTGGTATAAATGTGCACGTTGCTTCACAAATTGCCAATATATCATCTGTAATTTTTTTTATTATATTTTATAAATGATGTCCCCATTATGCCTGTACTGCATCTCAGTAACAAATTCACTACTTTAGCTTGGATTTCTGCTTGGATTTCACATTGAAGTTTGTCAGCTACATGAGTCTCCATGAGTCTTCATTCACTTTGTCACCAGTGAAAATTAACTTTCTTGTATGCTGCTCTTATCACTTTTAGACAAACAGAAACTGTGTTTAGTGACTCACCAACAGGAAGTGAACATCCCTTCTTACTCTGAGGTGATATTAATGACAGTAAATCTTCCCATGACCTTAGTTAGCTGTCATTTGCTAGGTAATTCCTGTGTGTCTGAAGAGCTGTGATGTAGCCTGTGGTTATCAAAAATAAGATTAGAAAAAGTTGTGTGAAATGATGATTATTTTTAAGGTCTTCTCTTGTACGCACGAAAGCAGTTGGGAATCTATTTCATATTTTTCAGAATTCTGTCTATTTAAACTAACATAATGAAATGAGGTTTTATTAAAAATAAAAAAAGTGGTAGGCTTTCAAAACTTCTGAAAACTCACAGCCCTCATTGAGGTCATTGAAGACTTTGGGGCAGCAAACTTTACAAAAAGATGAGAACTGTGTTTAAGCTGCAGCAAAAAGGCTCTCCAGAAGCTTAGTTATTGCTCAGCTACTGGAGCAATTCCTAACAGAAGCAGTCTGTGCCAGAAGATCCTGTTTTGTTACACACTTCAGCTGGTGGTGTAGATTCTATTTAAACCAGTGGCCATTTAAAGATTATTCAGACTCTCCAAGAGAAGTGACTGGCAGAGTCACAGTCATTCTTAGTGCACTGGAGCTGCAAAGCTCCTGCCAGACAGAACGTGACTGAGAGGTATTAGAGACTCCAGGAGTGCTGTCAGAACACATTAAAAAACCCATTTTTGCATTTCTGTCATCACATCAAGATATCTTTGGCTTACTCTCTTTGGAAAGATCTAGTGTTTCAAAATCCTGGGTCTGAAAAATCTTCATGACTTTCATATTTTTGGCAGCTACCTTTTAAGAGCAGTTAGGATTCATTCCCTAATCTTTTTCAGATACCAAGACATATTTTGTGGAAAGCTACTGTAGAAATGCAGCAGCTTTGATTTCTACTGAGAAGCAATGCTGTCAAGGTTAATGACAATAGCTAACTGTTTGGTCAGTTTCATAAATTAGCCAAACCAGAGGGGAGGGGGTTAAAATCACAAAAATTCTTAAGAGTCCATTTTGGTTTAGTCCATAAAGTGAGGAATTTGTGCATGACAATTTAAAAAAGGGTAAAATTGCATCTCTGTTGTCCTTGTATTCAAAAGAGTCAGATCCAGAGGAGGCACTGGAGAGAAAGAGCTTGTTGGGCATCCCTGCCCATCCACTGTGTGACAGCCTATGGCTGCATTGCAGGGAAGCAGCAAAGGCTTGGAGCATTTCTGTAAGGGAGGTCAGTCTGCACAACAGTCTCTGCCCCATGACTAAGCTGGGAAACTACTCCAAAACTATTCAGAACTTTAAAAGTGGTTTTGAAATAAAGAGGATGAGTAAGTGAAGACAAAATAGGAAGTTTTTGTACAACTCATGTTTTTGGCTGAAGTGAATACAAGAGGACTGGTAGATATTAGTGGAAAGTAGGTGGTAGGAGCTACTCTGCTTGAGTAATTGTAATTGTATATCATTTGTTTGTAAATATTGGCTGTTCTTTTTTTTTTTTTTTTTAGTTCAGTACTGTTCTTGTCAGAGGAAAGCTTTGCAGTGTCTCAACTGTTGGTCAAGAAGCCTGAGTACTTTCATTCAATTCAGGTTTAAGAGACTACTGTTTGTGGAAGCCAGACTAGTTCTCTCATCTATTTGGGTAATAAGTTTTGAGGGGATAATTGGAGGAGCTGTTAGTTTGTAGCCATTCCCTGTTATCTCTGTGTAAAAGCATCTGGTTTATTAAGGCTTCTATCTAATATGAGAATTTACACAATAATATTATTATTGTTTCAGCATAGTGCGCCTGTTTAGTTTAGAGTTAGTACAGAGGAGTATGGAGTTACTGCAGATAATGTCAGTCAAGCCACCCCTCATGCTGCTCCATAGCAAGCACTGGTGCAGCAATTCAAACTGTACACACTGTACTGCAGTGCCTCTTAGCCCAAAATGTTCACTGACAAATCTGGTGTCCAAGGGAGTGCAGCAATGGACAGTGGAAGTGTTTTGCTAGAGGTGAAAAATTATATCCCTCTTTCTCTTTATTTGTTTACTAAAAATTCAGAAATGTTGATCCTAGAGAAGAAATGTAGCTGTTTAGCACAAGAATTCAGTTGACTTTGTTGCTGTTGAATCCTAAATACTTTAAGAGCATTTCAAAAGCAGTGGTTTCTCCTCTTGTTTACCTCTCACCAGTTCTTCTTAGTGAGAGCTCGATCAATCTAAGCTCTCTATCACAGCATTCCAGACCTCAGCTCTTAATAGATATACTTACTAATGTATATGCTAAAGGAAGCATATGGCTTTGCAAATCAGGGAAGATTTTATTTAGTAATAGAATTTTATTTAGAGATTACTCATTAATTCTTTAAAACAGCTTTTGGTTACAAGTATTTGCTTAAGTTTATGCAACATAAATTGCATATAAATAAAACTCAAATTATTTCTTATGAATAATGTATTTGAACAAATATAGGCTTTCAATGTATTTGCAGATCATTTGTAGTCAGCTCACAGTTTTTATGTCTCTGCCCATTTTTTCAAGTTGTTTACTAGTTTAGTTTAGAAGTGGGATTTTATATGTCTCCAAGTGTTTACTATGCAATTTTCAAGATGCATGATTTACTGCTTGAGGTGCTTTTTTCCATCTCCTTGAAAATCTCTGGGAGTCCACCTGCCTAATAGCATCCTGAAACATTTATTGTGTTTGAGTTTACTGTGCAGGTAATGGAAAGGGAAGCGTAAACTGATGAAAAACATTTCTCTGCTTCTTGTGCAAATATTGAATTCATGCAATGGTTGTGCTATCATCTAATAAACTCTTTTGCATTCCTCCTATATGAAAATGTATGTGTCCAAATATTCATGGCTAAATAGAATCATCCTATGCATGAATTAGCATAATTCAGATTAAAGCAGTAGAATAAACCTTGAGAAATATTTCAAGAGGAAATAATTCTGCTGCCAAGTCATGTTTTCTGAAACAGAAATGTTTCTTCCAGATCAGTTTCTGAGCACCTGCAGGAAGTGTGGCTGTTCTGGACCCCGATGTCCTGCTGTAGGGCCGTTCAGCCTGACTCTGACCCTTCAGAGCTGGCATGGACTCAGGTACTTCTCATTTCTTTCAGCTGATCCATTTCAAAAGTTTCTGCTCACCACTCGACCCCTTGCTGGCCATTCAGCCACCCCGAGGCTCCAGTCCCACTTGTGCTTTGAAAGGGACAGCTCAGGGATGACAAGCCCATGAAAATGAAATGGCTTTTTTCTGAGTCACTGCTTTTCCTGGGCAACAGGATTTCCTGGGAACCAGCAACTCTGGGGTCAAAGGGCTGCTTGTTCTCCCTGTGAGGGAGATTTGCTGCCCCAGCAGGGGAGCCCCTGGCTGTGCCCAAGTGAGGCTCACCCTCCTGGAGAATTGAGACATTTCCAGGAGGTGTTGAAGCAAACTGTGCTCAGGCCTCTCAGAGCTGGGAGAGTAAGGGAAGAGGGGACAGCATGCTGTGGCTGGGAAGGGACACTCTGTGTGTTCTCTTACACACGATGTGTGTGTGCAAACTCTGCTGGGACAGAGCCATTTCTGCATTGAGTCCACGAGTGCCAGGCCAATAAATGCCTTAGAGCAGGTGCAGCAATGAACAGAGTGTGTGCTTTGTCCCCAGGTCAGAGCAGCTTGCAGTGAGGCCACTCTGGCAGGAAGAGCAATCAAGTCATAACAGTGTTCTTTGAACATGGGCACGTTCATGGGCACGTTCAGGCCAAGGACCACCTTTGGAGCTCCTGGTTATGAGCCTTGGGCTTCATTGAGGCTCAGGTCTGGCCTGGGCAGTTACAAGTGAAGCACAGTCTTTCTTGCTAGCCCTGGTGGGCACCTGTGCTACACTCCACATAAGATATGGAATCAAAAGCTATACAGACCACCAAAGCTTTCACAGACTTCTGAAAAGCTACTTAGACAAAAATGTCCTTTGTCATTTTTATCTGTGCTCTGTTTAGTACTGTTATGGCTGTGCTGACATTTTCTGCTGTGATTTTTCCAGTGCAATTTTCCTTCCCGGCAGAGAGTTAAGATAGTTCCTAACATGACTAGATGAAAAAAGAAAAAACAGTGGTGTTTGAAATGATGCTGTCCATTTATATGCCCTGAAATTAGTATGTCCTGTATCTGTGTTCAAGAGGCAGAATTCCATAACCATTCAAATAGCCTCTTTGACTGGTGAGAGTGTCCTCTCAGTGCAAGGGATGAGGGGAAACCAAATTGTGGGGCTTTTCCCATTCTATTCCCTATCCACACTGGTCTCTGAGAAAAAATGAGTCATGGATCAGTTTCCACAGATCAGTGCCCACCACCCTCTGCCAGGAGACTTAGTTGCCAGGACAACTGTTGCCAAGACATGCTGGTTTTCCTAGGGAACCATTTCAGTGTGTACAGCAAACCATCTCCCGTGTATATTGTTATACCCACATGAGAAGCCACCGGAGTTTTAGCTCCATATGGAGATTGGGAAAGAGTAGCAAGGGAAGACAAGTCCAGTTACCAAAGGAATTTGCAGTCCTGGAGGGATCTGCACAAACTTTGTGGTCTGTCAGACTATGCATGCACTCTGAAAACAGAGGTCCCAAAGCCCAGAGATGGGAGCCTCTTCAAGTCATGAGATCAGAATTAATTCCCAAACTTGTAACAATTTTAAAAAAATATTTAGTTTGGAATAGGAAAAGGTCCTTGGAATATTCTGCACTGTAATAAGTAGCTATATAAGCTCTTATGACTGAGTACAGTGGCTGTGATCAACCACTGCATGTGCTGGAAGTAACACGTTCCATCACCTCACCCAACATGGGAAATGTTTTTTTGGAATGACTGATATGTCCTCAAAGGATCACTCTTTTCCCTTGGAAACTCACTGCTTGTGAGTTTTATATCACCTGAAATACTGCCTTAGCTTCACTTCGTTAGTGGTATATTGTTAATGGTATATACACAGCAATAAAGAATCCCATTGTTACAGATGATTTTATAGTTTATGATTAAACTGCATTAATTTCCATTTCTTTTTGTATCAAAATTCTTTTTTTTCAAGTGGAAAGTGGTTTTGTTTTTTCTATAATATGAGATAGCATTCAACTGAATGGCTGTAATCTAGTTAAATTTATAAACTCATCTGTTAAGAAATACGAAGAAATTTAACACTGTTCTTGTCCACCAGGGGTCCCTTACAGGCCACTTTATTCATTGGTGCTGTGCTTTCACTTGCCTAGTTAGCATCTGCTGCTTCCCCTACGGAGTACTTTCAGATCAGCTGTTGAAATGCAGGTCCTGAAGACCCTACTAATGACTTTTAATCTTTTCCAGAATCATTAACTTTAAGAAGCAGCAAGGAAAAAACCTACTGAAACATAATAAAAATCATGAAGAACTGTAGGGACTTCCTTGATCCCATAACCTGGAAGGTAATCTCAGTATCTACACCATGCTTCACAAGTTTTGCTGGGCATATTAAAGGATCTTGAGTGTGAGCCAACTCTATACCCTGTATTACTAAATCTGTATGGGATTCTTATTTGGATTCTTAACTGCTCAGTCTTCACAAAACCTTTCTCAATGTGCACTTAAGTTGAGAAGCAATATGCATTTACAGCTTCTGATACTTCAACTGTATGTGAATGTCAGCTCTTGCATGCTAGTGCAGGCTTCTGCTTCATAAAATTTTGCTGCAAAATGATGAAAACCCTTGAGAAATCTTTATTTGACAGCTCAGTCATCAAATGTGAACAACTCATCCAGCTTTGGCAAAAGCTGCCATTCCGCATCTTCTGTTGCCGCCGGAGTGAAGAGGTGGAAATCTGCCAGGGTGTTTCATGAGCCCTTAAGCACCAAGATCACCTCTTCATGGCCTGTGTTTGAAGAAGTCTCAACAGAAAAGAACGTCCTTCCTCTTACATTTCATTTACAGGAGATGAAGGAAAAGCAAAGGAACAGAGTGGGAATATTCCTGTTCCTTCAAGTCAAATGAAGGACAGAAATTTTGCAATATTGTATAGACCCCTTTATCCCAATAATTAGATAATGTGTTCTGAGCTTTGTATGTATGGCATTTATTTTTGTTTTGTTACTGTTTGCTGGCAACATTTAACCACTTCTTGCTCAGAGCAATATAGTGCTGAACAGTTCAGCATCATACAGGTGTGTCAGCATCAAAATATTTTTGTTTGATTCAGTTTGGTAAATATCAAGGTGTAAACTCAGATTTAATAATGAAGCACTGTAATTTACCTTTGTATGCAGGTGTACTACCTGAAATATTCTGTCTCTCTAGATCCCTAATTCCTTTAATACTGGGATAAAACCATAGCTATTCTCAAGGATAAAAATATAAATATGCAAAGATTTACACTGTGCTTAGTTTTCCAGTTGTACTAAGTAATGAATTCTTTGCAGGAGTCAAACAGAAAGCTGGGTGTAAAGTGGCCTGGTGCTAGATAAAAACTTCTATGGAGTGATGGGTGTCCCATAAGCAGATGCATTCCAAATGCATAAGGTAAGATCCCTTAAATCTCCATGAAGCTGAAGAGAGATGTTTCTTGACTTTATAGTCAAACTTTTACAATGTAATTAAAGTAGAAGAGCTGACTAGGGATGGTAAGAACAGCATTTTGATGTTATTTATCTTCATTCAGAATCTCATACTTTTAGAGTCACATGTCTTTTACCTCAGATGACAGGAAACTCAGCAGATTTTCAGAAGAGGAGGAGAAGCTCAATACAGGTGTTCTTAATAGTCAGTATCCCAAGTGGGGGATCCTGTGTGAATCATCAGCTTTGAATCTCAAACAGAACTTCCTCTGAATTAAGCAGGTTGTTTGGGTTTTTGAGTCTGGTCTGCTTCAGAACTGTCTCACTCTCTTAAGAGCTTCTGTCAAGATTCTGCTCAACCTTGCAAGCTGTGTTATTCCTGTGGCATTGTTCCTAGTGTGTCCTACTACCGAAATTCCCTACTCCTCCCTCACAAGAAGTTGATACTTTTACCTTATTCTTAATATACCAAGCAGCCACGGGACACAAAGCTTTTATCATTAATGAGGGTTGACTACTTCAGGATAGAAAACAAAACAGAAAGCAGCTGTTCATGTGCACAGTCCCTTTGGCTGGCTGAAAAGTCAAGAGAAATAAAGAACTTCAGCTCTGCTCCATCCTTCTGATTGTGCAGAAGCACAGGTAGGATACATGGCAAGGTACATGCATGGTAGGATACACAGGCAAGAGATAAATCACAACTAATTCACAAGAAAATGATCCTGCACAGGACTGCTTCCATTCTATATATTTCTAAGAGCTCTAACTAAGCTCACTGTATGAGCACCTATTAAGAATCATGCTCCATAATGCATGCTCTGAGGTTTTTTTAAGGTAAGGTTATTCCTAGAGTTTTGTTCTTCAAAAGTCTTTAATCCAGTCTCTAATTGTCTCAATGAAAAGTGTGAAACACTTTGTGAACTCCTGGCTTCAGAATAAAAGCACTCTGCTGGTCCGACATCAAAGAGAATCACTGAGGTAGCTGTGCATTTCTACCCAGTGCTTTAACCATTTATTCTTTTGCAAGTGTCTAAGAGCTGTCACCCTGCTATGTTGTGATGAAAATAATTGGGTATAGTTCCCACTTCTGTTATTCCCATATGATATTGCTGCTGGGGAAGAATGCTCAAAACTGATGGCTCCAAAGGCAAGTTTGAAACTTCAAAAGCCAAGTGTTCTCCTGTGCTGAGCTGTTTCCTTCTCCAAGGAAATCTGCAGAGTTTCACTATGTATTCAAGAATACACAGACATAAGACCATTCCCCCAAAAGAATGGTCTGCAGAAAGAAGGTACATTCAAGGATCTAAATAGTGAGGAGCTCTGTATGCAAACTTGGAATCACAACCAAGTAATTCTGGAGGAAGATATAGAGATAAGCAGACAAAGAAATTGCAAACCCAGTTTAAAAAAACATTTAATTGTTTGTGAATACTAAGCCATCTGCCCTTATTATTTCTGTCTATTGCTTAATGCAGATATTTACAATAGTCCTGTAAATTTTGTTCTTCATATAAACATGCTGGATTTGGCAGAGTTTAATGAAATTTCTGCTGTGTGGAAGAACTATGTTTCAGAAAGATAGTGTCTTGACCTGGTGAGAACCTAGGGGTGGGGAAATTGCTGACAATCCTGTCTGCTTCATACTTCTGCTTTTGCAGGCAAGCAACCTCCAGGGAAGTTCAACAGCTGTACAACAAACCAGACATTTTTGTGAGTTACAAGGTTACAAATTGAGCCCTGAATGCTGTGTGTTGACAGCATGTAGATTCCAAGTCTGCTTCTTGGCCAAAACAGCAAAGGTCAGTGTGGAAATCTCAGCTTCTTATTTAAAAAAAAAAAAAAAAAAAAGAAAAAAAGAAAAAAAAACAGATCTCTAATTCCAAATCACTTTTTAATGATGTTGGCTCTAAAATGTTTTTATCAAATCATGTTTGACAAGTAACACTGTTCTGAACTGATGTGTTCATTATATTTTTACAGACACTAAATTTATCCTAGCTCTTGAATAGGAAAGATACAAGGCAACTTGACAGCCTTTAACTTCTCTATCTGATGCCACCAGAACAGAGAACAACAGCCCCAGAAACAGGATCCTGGGAACAAAACCCCTCCTGACACTGCTGCAGGGACTGAGAGCTTTAATTTTTAGCAGCTGGGAACATCTAACAGACCTTACTCTTAGTAAGGAAATTTTCTGCAAGCAAAATTGCTGATAAGTCTCTTCTTCAGCATTAAATTTAATGTTATTAATGCTGCAGAGCTCCCAAGCAGGCACTGTTTCCATGTCCACACAATGGTACCTTGGCCAGCTGGGCAGTGCCTGCTCTGTTGCAGGAAAGGCAGTCACTGCAGTAAATCAGGTCTCAAATAGGTTACTGAAAAATGCATCCACTGACTGAAAAAAGGAGAAAGACCTTTCAGTCAAAACTCAGTGCCTGCAGTTGTGCTGATCCTTGAGTTGTTCATTTGTACTGTACCACAGCCAAGGTCTGCCCAAGGCCAGGCAAAGAGCAAAGGGCTCAGCCCCAGGATGTCCCTGTAAATGCAGCCCCTGTAAATAGGGGTGGGAAGACTGAGGTAGGCAATCATCAGGATTGTGCAAGACAGAGATAAACCAGTGAGCAACCTCTTGCCAAAACAAAGCACAAAATAGCAGCTTTTAGTAGAAATGCAGAGGATATACCTTTTTCTTTTGGCAGGCTTGTCCTCCTTTCTTTTGCAGGGCTTCCCTCCAACCCTCTGTTGTGCTGGCTGCCAGGCAAGCTGGTGGTGCAGCAAAGCTTCTCTGTGTACTGGTGTGGTAAAGGTGTTGGGAAGTGAAGAGTTCCTTTGCTGGGATGAGTGTTTGTGCTGAGGCCTTGCAGCCTTTGCAGCTTGATGCAGACATGATGGGTAGAAGGGAGTTTTGTAGGCTGCCCCCAGCAAGCTGACAAGGACAACTGTCAGGAGGGTGGAATCTCACAGTCTAAGAGCATTCTGCCCCTGAGTAGTCTGTGTGTAAATACAGCTTTTCTAGGACTTTAATTCAACAGGGCTTTCCTCTGCTGTCAGTTTTTGGCTGATGACAAGGAGCTGTCACTTCCAAGACTAGGTCTGGAAAAAGGATTTCCTGCTGCCTCACCAGGTTCCCCTCTCTGCTGTTACCTGCACTGGGTCACTCATGGCTTAAAGCATATTTTAAGGAGGAAAAATGAATTACTTGAGATGTCTGTCTTTGAAAAGGACTTTTCAAAGTAGCTACCTCCTAAATATAAGTTTCAGGGCATCTTTCAAAGCCTAATTCTGATCTCTGCTGAGAAATCTCAAACTGTGTAAGCCTTGGGACCTGAAGTCTGCCATTAAATCCATACAATGTGATACTCCATGTGGAATTCTCTATCCTTCTATAAATATAAGTATGGATTGCAAAACCTGCTTTTTGCTTTTTCAGCTCCCTGAGATTTATTCAATTTTTTGTGACAAATTTGGTGCATTTTGCTTTTTTTTTAAATCTAAGCTGTTGTTGGTTTTAATCATCATCAGTTGCCTTGGAAAGTGATTTAATTGCTAGGAAAACCTGCCACCACTTTGCCAAAGTGTAAACAGGCACTTGGGCTCTTCTAGAATAAAGGATTGGAGCACCCTGGAAAACTATGGATGTAAATAGATTTTAGCTGGGAAAACCAACAGAGATTTGTGTGAGGTTGAATCCCTGCAGGGAGTGAACTTATGTAAAGGCTTACATTTTGTTTTCAAGTCTTCTTTTATTTTGAGCTTTGTCTTGTTACCTTCAAGGGAGACACCAGCAATGTCAACTTCCCAAGTATTGGATAATTAACATAGTATAGAAAATCAGCAGAAGGAAATCCTTACAGGGTGTTAAGAACAGTCTGGAGTCCATGAAATTGGATAAGAAACATAAACCAGGATTCAAGTTTGTTATACTAGTTAGCTAAATACCTTCCTTATTTTATTTTACTATGTGCCATTGCTCTAGACTTTGATGGGAGCATAATGGAGGATGCACAAAGAATAATATAGAAAAATGGTACTTCTTAACCTCTGCTGTTTATCCAAATTACAATGTTCTTACAGTAATATTCTAATCTATATGGTATCTTATCAGATGAAACCTGACAGGGAAAGCTGCTCTTTGTGGAAAATCTTTTTTGAAGCTTAAAATAAAGAGAAATAATTGAGGTGAATAGCAGAATTCATGCTGGATTTGATTTTTCTCTTGTTACCCAAATCTGTCAACCAAATGGTGTTTCCCAAGGGTTCTTTTTTTTTTTTTTTTTTTTGACTGGTAGAACTGGGACAAATTAAGAGAAATTAAGGCCACTTGCCTTTAATATGTAGCTTATGTACTATAAAAGTTTGTCAGTACATGGTTGTGGTAGTTTAATTTTGGGGTTTTTTTCAGTTAAAGAGAATACCTGGGCTATGATTGCCTCACATTTGACACTCATACTGAAAACAAGGGCAATCACTGTGGTGCAGCCTGTCAGAGCTGTACCTTATGATGTTACTGTCTGTTACTGCTGTTCTGCTCAGAGAGGGCAGCAAAGGATTGCAGATCTTTTGGAATCCAAAACGAGCTCAGCTCTGAGATGTAATGAGGAGAAATGTATCCTTTTAATATACAAGATCTGAAAGGAGAAATAGGGGAGGCATTCAGATCATTGCTGCTCAAACATACTTGAGCTTTTTGTCCTTTAAGGTGTGGGTGTATGCAATTAGTGGAGATTCTAATAGGAGAAGCACTTAATCATTTTGAGCTTAGGCATTACCTGATAGGTGTGAAGAGTCCCAGCAGAAACATAATGAGCTGCTGAGGATTCATCCTCAACTGGATTATTGTATGACTCATTTAGCATGAAGATAAATGCCATACATTTAGACATATAATGACCAAAACACTGAAATTAATTTGTAACACAGTGAGATTAATAACTGTTGTGATATTAGTTATTTTCATTAGACCTCAAGACTTTAGCACCATTATAAGTTTGGTTGTTTCTTTTCAACATGTACAGATACAATCAGGGGCTGTATTACATGATTCAGACACTATCCCTTTTGCCTGAAGACAGGAGTGTATTTCCCAGGTAACCCCTCAAAATTATCCAAATGGAGAAATTTATTAAATGACTCAGATTTGTCACTGATCTGCGGACTCAGCAATGATTCTTTTTCATCCTTTCAATGCCTTGGCTTTCACTGCTAAGAGTAAGAATTTCAGTTAGTACAGAAAAACCTGAAAAGACAATTTATTCCTGCCCAGAAGTTCAGTGCAGTGCTCCTGCAGCCTGTGCCTTACCAGCTAGAAATGATCCCAATGGTGCAAAGGGTGAACAGGTGCAGAGCCATGACCATTTAGCAATACTGTAATTTTGACACTCCTTATCATCCCTTTACTCTCGTTTCATGCCTCCTTCAGTCTTTCATTTTGTCTTTTTACTTCTCTCCTTTTCTTCTGCCTCACTAGCCTTTTGTAGGCTCTGCACAATTTCAGGAAGCTGAACATGCTTTCTGCATTTCTATCTACTCTAGATACTTGGCTTTTAATAAATAAAAAAAATAATATTGTACATTTTCACAGCAGCCCATAAAATAGAGATGTAATGAGATTTTAATCTGATCGTACCATTTGTACTCTGAATCACTTCCTATTATCTCCTACTGAATTATTACTGCTCTTTCTTTCCAGGGCCAGCTCTCAAAACCAGAAATCATGCTTGCTGGAGCTGCCTCCTAATCTGATGGCCATAACTCGATTGCTTCATACTCTCTGCCCCAACGGCAGAATTCCCCCAAGGTGGGATTTGCCAGGTAACTTTTCTCATGCACTGCTGCAAACAGCAAATGGATCCAAAACACTTTCTGTCACGGAGCAGAACCAAGTCACACTCTCTCCCAAGTGGCCAAATCAGTTTCTGCCCAAACTCTTAATAAGTACATATGAAATTGTATATTTTCTTACCATGTCACATCTGTAAACCCCCCACCTTGGAATGAGGTGCCTGCTTTCCATCCACAAAGGAAAGCCTCAGCATTATCTCTTTACATGAACTGTGACATAAAATTTCAGTGGCGTACACTGATATTGTGTACAGACATCTTCTGGTCCACACAGTCCTCTGTGTGGCCCCTGCAATTCCATGGTTGAAATAAGCAAATCCAGCAGTATCTTTCAACAAAGTGCTCCAGAGAGGAATCCTTAATAATGTTGTGATTTAGCTCATTTTCTAGGTCATATACTGTGATGTGTGATTGGATTACAGCTGAACAAGGTTGGCTTTCTGGTTTAAGAGAGTGTATACCTCTGGAAGAGCATGAGGGCACTTATTTCTTTGGATTTTCAGTTCCATGTGTAGGGGTAGTAAAGGCTTTTTCATTGAAGTAATGTATTTCCTAGGAAATGAAGATTTCCATGGGAATAATTCAATTTTCCTGAGATGTTTTTGTTTTCCAAGGGGTGGGCAGGTGGAAGAGCAAGGGGGAAGGAGTCAGTGTTTGGTGCTCTCTTAAAGCACTAAGAAAACATAGTGTGAGAAAAATTTAGGAAACATTTGAATAATTTTTTATTTTAAGTTAAATTCTAGGAGAAGAATTGAGAGGACTATAGAGTTTCTCTGGAAAAGTGAGACCTTCAGGAATAAAAGGAACTTTAGAACCACAAGAAGAGAGTGGAATAAAAGTAGAATATGGAAGTAAGAAATAAATTTCTCGTGTTTCTATAGTCTGGTTTTCAAACTTTTAATATATTCTCCAAAAATTATTTGTGTTAGTGTCTGGTATTCCTATAGCACCATTTCAGGAAAGGTGTGATTTCCAGAAGTGTGAGGAGCAGAAAAAGAAACCATCTGTTACATAGGAGACGAGTTGCCCAACAGAACTGGAGGAAGAAAGTGTCTGGAGTGAGTCACTAGCTCGTTGTTTTCTGTGGGTGAAATATCAAGCCCTCTATCTCACGTTATAAACAGCATTTTTTTCTTCTCTCCTTCTTTGCCTGTTCATGTGTTTTTTACTCCAACTTTAATTAATTTAAAAATGTTCACATGTATGTTTTGCCTCTAAGAGCTGGGCTTTTCCCTCTGAACAGAAGATGGCTTTGGCAGCCCTGAGAATTCAAAGCCTATCCAAGTGTCCACTTTGGTCAGGGATAAGGCACTCCCAGTTGGACAAATTCCCTGAACAAATCTTCAGTGTGGCCTGTGATTTCTGCTCTGGAAATCAAATATCTCTTTCACGTGGCATCAGATTACGGAGAGCTGAGCATATTGGAGACAGGTGTTGTGCAGTCATTTTAGTATAAATTGTTTAATAACAGCTTTAAGTCCCACTTACAGTAACTGATGACTTGCAGAGACAACTGCTTTGGGAACAAAAGCACAGGTTTTGGAGGCTGAATTAAAGAGACACAAAAAAGCTGAGGTAAAGGTAAGTTTACTTTTCAGGCTGGTAAAATGATGGATGTGCTTGTGCTGTGCCCTTAAAAGGGGCCTGAAACACCCAGACACAGGGTGTATTTATAATTGTTCTCTCTTTGCCACTCAGTTTTGAATCTCCTAGTAAAATACAGATTTCATATTTTCAATCATTATGTGTTTATCCTAGTGGTCCAAGGGTAATAAGTTATGGCATGCTCAGCAGGCTGGTGGTCCTTCCTGCCTGGGTTCCTCATAAATACAGCATGAGAGAAGCATTTGTTAATAATCTTGAAACTAATTAAAAAATTGTCTCTATTTCATCTTTGAGCTGAGCTGTAAACTTGGAGAGATTACTCTCTAAATGCAGCTTCTGATACATTCTTTTATGATAAATAAAAGAATAATGGACAGTGCCTACAGTCCTATGTTTCTTCAGTATTTAGTGATGCCTTTGCTCCTGGGGCACTTTTATTCTAGTTCTAAAATTGACTGATAATGATCACTTAGAGCCTAGAGTGGTATTTATCCTCTGAGTATAAGTCCACTGCAGTAACTACTGACATGGAAATAATTTCTTTTTTGAAGTTTCAGCTATTTTCATGCAGCTCTTCCCATGTGATTGGAAAATGAATTGTGCTGTAACTACAAAGAGGAATAAAATAGTAAACCAGTCAGGCAAGTTGCTTTGTGTGCAGTAGAAAATCATGAGAAGAGAACAAGATGATGTGTTCTGGCAATCTATAGGCATCAGCTGAGGTACAGGAGATATAAATCAAGATTTAGATGCATGGAAAGCAGAATTTTTTTTGTCCTAAATTAAATACAAAAGTCTGCTACTGAAATGTTCTCCAAGTGGAATTTAGCTCATGCAGGAAAAAAAAAGCAAAAGGCCCTTTTTGTGATAGGTCCTTAATGTGAGAGAAGTGATCCTATAAGCTTTTATTATTTTCTTGATGGGAGCTTCTTTCACCTCAAGTGAACTACAAAAACACAATTATGGACTTTATTAACTAGGAATGGGTGAATATCATGACAACAAAGCCCAGTACTACAAGTTTGACAATTAAGAAAAATGTTTCCATTGAAGGCTATAACCATGGAGGAGCAGATTTTCAATTTGTCTTCCACTTAGTTTAAGACTGAGCTAAGTGCCTCTAAGGAGAGAAGGATTGTGGCTACACTGGCAAGTTATGGACCCATGGGAACACAGAAATGTGTCTGTACAGAGGAGTGCTTGATGCCCAGCTCATCTGTTTTATAGCTGTTATTTTCATTGCCAAATTCCCTGTCTACCTTTATAAGTAATGACATTTATTTTCTCTGCACTAGGTTCTACAGGTACAGCAAAAAAGCAATTACTAAAATTGGTAAAGGATATGAATTTTCCAGAGTATGATTTATCTGCTGATCTGCTTCATGCCTTCCTTGTCATTACTGGCAAAGTATCTTTGCAGTTCTTAAGTAAACTGCATTCCTGTTCTGCATTAATTGGTGTCCTGCAGCTACGAAAACCAGAATGTTTAAAATTTTGCCTGGAAGTTTTTAATCAATATTTATTACCTAAAAACACAGGAAATGGTGCAATATTTAAAAGATGTATTTGGGTTTAGGGATCAGAAATAATTCAGTCTCCAATGCATTCAATTGGAATGTTTATGGTTTTGTGTCTCTATTTGTATCTCTATTTTGAGACACAAAAACCACTGTGAAATGTTTTGATTCCATTTCATCTGGAGCTCAGCTAGGAGCAGTGACATGTCTTACTCCCAGTGCATCAGCCAGTAGGTTGCAATGATTAAACTACTGATTTGAGAATTAAAAAAAAAAAAAAAGAGAGTAGTATTTTGAAGATAAGAATGGTTGTTTTCTTTCAACTGTTTTTTTTTTTTAGAAATACTATTCCTGATACCATTTTCAGCTACTTTCTCAAGAGTTTGGCTTTGAAGTGTAATGTAGACTGATTTTTGCATTATTTTTCCCAGCATATTTCCAATAGAGTTGAGAAATTTATGACGCTTCTTGTAACCTTAAGTTAATGTTTATTTTCAGAGAGCACTGTGCTTCCTTCAAATGGGATCTCTGCAAACCACAAAATGGTTTGCAGGTAAGTGCAAAAGCACTCTTATGCTAAACACACTGGAAGTTCTCAAAAGCAGAATGGGAAAACATTCCTATTGCATGCTCAGTTTCCTACAGCCCAAAGTTATCAGATAATTAACTTTTAAACCAGGTTGTGTACAGGAAAGGCATATTTAGCCCCAGCAAGGATTGGGTCTATAGAAAATCTGAGCTGCACTTCTTGGAATGAACTCCCAGTCCTTAAACTTTTGGGTTCCTTCTGGTGTCACTTCTCATTTCCAGCATTTTCTGTCCTGTAGGCTCCCCCAGCTCTAACACCTCCTGTGCAGAAGGGAAGCTGCCAGCTTCCCTTTCTATGGAGAAAACCAAACTGCTCTTTATTACACTGTTGAAAACCCATCTCTGCTGGAGCTGCCCTGGAAAAGCAGCTGGGCAAGTGCAAGTGTAGCTTTGTTAGTCTGGGCTTACCTGGTCAACTCTCGTGTCCTGAAGCAGTGCTCAGAGGAGCAGAACAGAGATGCTGGAATCTGACAGCCTGGAAGGCCATGATGTAGGAGCAGGCTGATATCAGGCTGGACAAAAGTCCACAGGGCAGGAACCACACCTAGAAATAGAAAATGAGCTGTTACTAAGTCATATTACTTGAAACTTTAAAATACAGCAAGATGTTATCAGATGTGCCCTAAGTTCTGACCTTTTTCATTATTTATGTTAGGAACACCTTTTCTTCCTTGAGGAACACCTTTGTTCTTTAGTAGGTGCTAAAAAGAAAGAGTTTGAAATTGTCTTCTGTTGTCTTCCAGGAGGCTTAAATCAGCATTGCTGATGACCACTTAATTTTTCATTAATTATAAACTAATCTGTATTTGCTGTTGTATCCCTGATTAGAACCAACTCATATGGTGTTAATATGACCTCCACAGAGCTTATAAGTAATTCAGGATGAAAGCAGCATTTGTTAATCAGGTGCTGGGTTTATCTTTCTAAAACACAATTTCAGGTTAAGTACATGCTCAGGAGGAGCTATCCTGTCACATGTGAAAAAACACAATCATTGAAAGGCTCTTTTCATTCTCTTTAATTTTCAAGTGGCAATTTTTAGTGGAAACTACAAGGTGCAAACAGGAAGCCATTCAATCAGTAGCAACTCATACTTACTGGTCTATTTTCTACTTATAACACATAAATATGGGGTGGCAGGGTAGAGCAGAGGAGAAGTGTGTTCTTTGCTGTGGTCTGTTTCCTGTTGTGAAGGCATCAAACTCTTCAGTTTAAACATGCAGAGGAGCAGCTTTATGCAGGGTCTGTGACTTTAGCACTACCAAATGGCTCTGCTCTGTTGCTTGGCACCTGGAGACCTAAGGAGTGGAAAATGATTCCTGAGTTGCAGTTTGGCCAAAAATGCTCAGGGGAATAAATAATGCAAGATTGCCTGGAAACCTAGGAACAGTTTTGTGTCTCTTTTAAGCTTTGCTAAACCTCTCAACACTAGCAGCATGACTGGATACTCTGTGCTCTCTCTAGCACAAATGACTTTTTCCTGAGGCACCTGCAGTTAAAATCTTTTTTTATGGCCTGTGACCCCAGTGAAGATTCAGACAGCAGTAGCTTGAGCTGTTTAGATCAGTGCTTCAGGGCAGACAGTTGTAAGAGCTCTTTCCTGGCTTTCTGTGAGCTCTGGTTTGTTTATGACTTTAGCTAGTGGCACAGTTTGTCCCTCAAAACTGAGATTGTGTGTTCATCCTGAAAGAAACTTCTAGCATATTTGCAGTGGGAGGAAGACTCCATGGTGTGCAACAGGTTGTTATCCTCTTCCAGAGTATTTAAATTCAGATAAAATTTCAAGCAGCTGGACTAAATGCACAGAATGTGAGAGCAGCAGTTGATCCACGTTTAGGTGTCTGATTTCAGAGCCTGAGATTGCTGTGCTGGGCTTCATGCACAGACCTGCTCCTGCTCTGCAGTGCAGCAGCCTGAATTTCAGTTTCACTGAAATTTCAGTTTCAGCCTGAATTTCAGTTTCAATTTCAGTACCTTTCCTTGTCAGCCTTTCTGGGCTTATTGGGAGGATCCTGAACAGAATCTTTTTCCTTTCTTCCCACCTGCACGGTTGTGCTCAACACTTGGCCACATTTACCTTGTGCTTCAGCTATGTAGAAAAGAGTTCTAAGCAAATTTTCATCCTGCTGCAAGAAATATACCCAAGCACATTTATAATTCAAAGTTTTCTTTTGATGTAAGAGAAGCTAAACCATACAAGTTTCTTTATTGAAGTTGGACACAGCGTTTCACCAAATTTAGTTGGAAATCCTGAAACCTCTTCAGCAAAATCATATTGTTTACATTAATTACTCTCTTGATTGTCTCCTATCTTGCACTTGATGTATCCAATGACACCTCTGTGAAGGTGTCCCATTCAGAAGAGGTTTGACCAGCACCACATTGCCTACAGATCACCAGCTATTAACTTCTCTTTCCCCTTACATCCTCTCCACCCTACCTAAGCAACCATACAGATTCCCAAAAAGTAAAGACAGGAGGAAATTATGTACTTTTAAAATCCTTTTACCTCTACATTTTTATTCTAGAGCTGCAGCTAAAATGGAAAAAGGGGGGTATTTATGGTACTTCCTAAGCCTGTTAGATGGAGCTTTTATTTATGTATCAAAAACTAGTGGACCAAATATTATCTTGAAGCCTCTGATTGTCCTCTACAGGCTGGTTTTTTTTCTACTACATGGTATTTAGCTATTTTCTACTACATGGTATTTAGCTTCAAGCTGCAATTGCCACCCTCTGGAGAATCTCATCTGTCTTTTTCATGAGTGAAGTGCATTTCTAGCTTTCATGACTCATGGTGAAAAAAAAGTTAAAAGCCTTTCAATGGAAAAGTTCTACAGGCAAAGTGAAAATGTTCATTTCTTTGTAACACCATGTTTTAAATTCTGTCTTAAAGCAAAACCTGTATTTTTAATAAGTGGGCATTAAGTGTTGGCAACAATATGGCAGGACTGGATGATAAGAAAACTTTTCAGCTCCTCACACAATACCAGTTATAAAAGCTATTTAAGAAATATTTCAAATGTATCTGCAGTGCTGAAGTATTATGTATATCACTTCACAGAAAATTGTATATTACTATTTGTCTCAAGTTACTGGGAGCTCTCCAGTGGTTTTGAATGATGCAGTCCTAAGGTTTATTTTTGTCAAATACTCTCAAAATAGTTCTGAATTTGGTCTTTATTCTGGCAAACTGTGTGAGTTGTTGAAAATATAATAGCTTACATCATTTATCTCTGTAACAGTCACAAAGTATGGTCCTCAGGAAAGGTGAAAAGACGTAAAAGATGGCAGTGATTAAACAGTTGGGCCCCATTTGTGTGGGAAAATAGATGCTAGAGAAAGGCAATGTACTACCAGCATGGTGACACTGGTACCAAAACAGGAGCACAGCTGTTCTCCAGGTTTTGAAAACTAAATTTTCTAAGTTATTACTTAAAATCACTTCAGCTTTAGAGGATTGTCCATGGGAACAATGGCAATGGCCTGATCTTGTGAAAGAGGCACTCCATTGTACCCAGCAGGCTGGGCTGTGCACAGGGCTGAACACAGACACAGCTGGAGAAAACTTATTTTCTAGCTTGGGTCCCTGAGATGGTCTGGTAAGGCAGACAAACAATGAGACTATTTGAAAAATAAACACGTTTGAAGAGTTCTTGTGTAAATTCCCACTCCTGGGAAACAAGCATGTTCCTGTCTGCCTGGAATGAGTCCTCAAATCCAAGTAAGAGTGCCAAAACTAATTTATAAATAAATATAATTAATACTTCCATTATACTATAATAGGTATATTTTATACTATAATAGGTAGCTGAAAAGATTATTAATCATTGTGTAGAGTTTCTTTTGTCTTACTAACAAAAATAGTGTTTAATCTTCAAAACTACATATGAAGCTACTATAAAGGCTGCAAGGGGTGACCCCCATGGAATAACAAAATGATATTTTATTAGTTAAGTAGTTGACATTCGTGGTTATTACATTTCTCAGAGTTATTAAACATTCTCTTTGATTTGTCATTCAAGTTAAGTCAGCTGTGTTTTAATAACCTACTAAACGATTTCTGTTTGAATCATTTTGGCCTCAAGCAACATTCAAGATCTTCCCATCTCTTGAGAGAGAATCTGAGTGTAGAACTCTGTTCATTCCCATTTGTTTTATTTCTTTGAGTCTTCATCTGTTCCTTGTTTTTATCTATTAGCTGAACTTCAAGGGGCTTTAAATAGAGCTTTTCTCGTTTACCCTTGCAGAAACCTTCCAAGAACATTTCTGCACTGAAGCCTCTGCAATAATTGCACCTTACGTAGTTTCCAGTCAGCTGAGATGTATCAATCAAAGGTAAGGAGATTAATCTGCTTCCTTGGGCACTTACAGCCTTTCCTTTTCCTGTCAGCACTGCAGCTCAAAGCAGCACCCCTGGCTCCTGCAGTCTGAGTCCCAGCCCTGAGGACTGAGAGCTGCTCCCCTGGGGTGAAGCACAGAACCACCACGAGCAATTGCAGGAACTGGGGGGATGCAGGGCTGGGCCTCACCAACCCATCAGGTGCTCAGGATATCTGCTTTTCAGGGCAACTGAAGTGATGAAGTACTTTACTAGTTGTCTGCTATAAAATGCTCCTCTGCTTTTGCACAAATTAGGATCTAAACATGTACAAAAGAAGCAGATTTGGTATTTTAAGCTCTGTGTGCTTCCATCAACATGATCAGCTAAAATACAGAGAATTTTGTGTTCACTCTCCTGAAAAAATCTGAGAAAATCTGTAATACTTGTTATCCTAATTTTCAGCTCATAACAGCAATAAGGACCACAATAGGTGGTGTTTGCTGAGAATTCATTAATGGTTGTGTCCCTTCAGTAAAATACAAAACAGCTTCACTTCATAGTGATCATCAGACCTTAACAGCAGCTTGGTGAGTTCATTATTTTCCTTTGCTACTCTGTATTTTCTGCTATGTGTTTTCAACCACAAGGTTCTCCCAATGACTTTGAATTTCTATTGCAAATAAAACGTTGATGGTGCTTTTGGATACATATGTTCTAACACTTATCAGTGAGACATTGCACAGCCATTTCCCAGCAATAACAACATAATAAGAGCTTGGCAGAATTTTTTTCTATCAGCAGGCTAGATTATTTAAAATTGATAACAAGAGCCAGGTGGCTATTCATAAGGGCAAGATATGAATTGCAAACACACGTTTCCAAGGCAATTTTGGCCAGTGGCTGTTCAAGCATAAATTGCTTTCTATTACCACTTCTGATGGGAGGAAAATGGTCCAGTTCATCTCTATGGGAACACAAAGTGGCAGGACACCTCCAGCATTACTCTTTGCACTGTTTCCAGTGAAAGAAGGCAGTATTTACTCCACTGTGACACACCTAACTGACATTGCAGTGAGTAATTTCCTTGTGTTGTTGAACAAAGATTAGGAGTCATGCCCCACACTGTTATGTAGCATTCCTGTAAGAGGGCTGCTTGCTGCAGAAGATGCAAGGAGGAATTAGAGTTGGCAATGTGTCCTACAGGATACAAAGGTGACTTGATCTGAGGAAAAAAAAACAGGATTCCTCAGTGATCCTAGGAATAACATCTCTCTAAACTTTAGTTATTTTAGCTCTGAAACAGGTAAGAAACACACTTGAAAACATTACTAAGTTGTGAATTTAGAGTGAAACATTTCTGGTTTCTGTTTGTTTATGAAAGGACAAGACAGAAGCTGATTAGAGTATGGCCCAAATTTTTACTAAACTTGGATAAAGAATATGGGAAGGGAGAAGTGAAGAGCACTTGGCCTGCCCAAAGGAAGGAAGAAGGCTATGTCTAAAAATCGGTTATTGTCAAAGCAAGAGTTGCTTGATGCCTTTGTTTTAATGTGTTCTGGTTGATTTTCTCCTTTTTAAACTCAAGGCATAGAAAAAACAGTTTGGTCAAAATGACTTGACTCTAGCAACTTGCCTACCATTTACATAAAACCCAAGAGACCACTTGGATATCTGTAGTTTAAATAAATCACTTGAAGTATGTAAGAGAAAAGGAATCTAATATAATCTGAAAGCAAAGGCCAAGTAGTTCTGTTAACATAGGTTTAACTTGCAAGTTCTTTGGCAGGAGAGAGCCATGACTTTAAAAAAAATGGAAATCTGGTCACCTCTTTTCTTGATAGTGAAGTTTGAATTGTTTTTTCTAGAATAGAACATTGATAGATTGAAAGGGATTTGGGTTAGGGTTGAGGTTCAGCTCAGTCTGGTGAAGCCAGCTCTTTAAAATCCAATGCTCCAAGCTCTCTTTCCCATCTCTGCTTGGAAATTCATGATCTATATCCAGTATTCCTTCTTTTTCCCCCTCCACCTGTGTACACATCAACATAGAAATCTCCCTGGGATCCACTCCTCAAAATAACAGTGTACACTTGAGCCAACAGCATTTCTCTGATGCCATGTTTTTTTCATAAATATAAACAATATAAGCAGTTACATTCTTCTTGTAAGATGTTTATCCTCAAGGTACAGGGCACACACAGCAGAATTTTCTTTCAGTATTAGCAGTGTGGTAAAGTGCCACACTGTCTACATTTTTTTTCTCCCATTCCTGCATCAGTGCACCGTAAATTAGCATACAAATTATTTTATCAATGTTTCTTATTTTCCAAAGGCAGGGTACTGTTGAACTTCCCATATTTTTGTTTGGTTTTGTGTCAATAAAGTTGAATTATAGGAGGGAGGAGGTAACACTTCACCTACTGGATTGGTTCATGACATAAGAGGTGACATATGCTTGGTGCCCTCTATTTCTCATGAAGTCTTAAAACTAATTATAGACACTTAACTCTGTATGATTTAAAGCTCAGCAAATAATTTACAGTGGAAATACTAGAATATAAATATAAAAAATGACTATTGTTTTGAAAGAGGTAAACATGGAGAACTGACCACACCTGCTTACCACACAGATGCTGTACCAAGGACTCTCTCAGAGTTGATATCAGCAACTTGCAGCACAGCGACACACTTTAAATTATTGTCTCACATATTGCTAATATAAACTGGCAAGGCTGTACATCACTATTTTATGTGATAGAGGACGGCATAGCTTTATACAGATCCTTTATACAGGATATGCTAAGTTACCATAATCAGTTAGTTATCAGCTCACTTCAAAACAGTAAAATGAGTTTACCTTGTGTTCTGAAAATGAGAGGCTTGAAAGCTGTATAAAATTCATTCTGAAACCCCCTTGGCAGTTAGTTTTTTGAGGGTAGCATGCAGAGCTGTTATAGAAAGAAGCAGTCCTTTTGGCTACATCTTGAAAATTAGATTCTATTTTCCCCCCAAGTTCTCCTTTGCTGAGTGTTGAACAGGGTTTGGGTTTAATCCACTGGCAGCACGTAATTTTTAACATTCTTATGGTTCTTCCTAGTGATAGAAAGAGACATGCAGTACCTGTGGTCCACTGAAAGCATTAAAGTTCCCTGGCTGAGTTTTGTGGGTGTTTCCCAGCTAAAGGCCTTCAGCCATTACCACACAGGTTTACCTGCAAATTTCAGAATTCCCACCCCAGCTATTCTACAGGGATGCTAGGTTGCAGAAAAAATATTTACTTTCTTTCTTCCTTGTTTGATTATGTTTGTTTTCCCTCATTCTCTGCTGCATAACTAAGGAAAGTTAATCTAATGACTAAGTAATCTCTCACATTGGATTATGTTTTAGATTTCTTATCAGACTCCATTGTGTAAGTATGATCTGACTCATGGGAGAACAACTGTTATCAAATGTATCTTTCTTCAAAAGTTTTACCAAAATGATAATAGTTGATAAGGTTTTCCTAGATCATAAGCCATGTTTTGCTCATGCCACACTTTCATAAATGGATAGAGACAAGCTAATGGAGCTTTACTGATCTCCCTGTTTAATGTTTTCAATTGTTTAATTTTCCTATAATATAAACTGTGTCAGGTGGAAGGAACAGTACAAATCTCCAGAGACCTATCATGTACTAGAGCTGCATGTATATGCAATGATGCAGCAGAAAAACTAGCCCTTACAACTGTTGCAGAGCTGCCTAGAAATTGACTCTGTTGGGATTTCTCTCTGGTAACATTCCCAAGAACTTGGGCACCTAGTAATTTAAAAAACTGTTTCTCAAAATCTGGATCCATTAAGTTCCATCTGACTCTGGGGTTGAAGAAATTCCCTATGTACTGGAGAGGTCTGCTGCCATCCAGAAACAGAATTACCTGTGTCTGTGACTGTGCTCAGTTGTCTGGTGTCTGTGCTATTTCCAAACTGCAACAGGAATTAGAAAAAAATATTTTATCTGTTGGGTACTGTCTAATCCACATGTTATGCACCCAACACCAGATTTTCACATCTGCCTCATCTGGACTACAGAGAGAAATGGTTTCCATTGGTGGTGTAAAAGGACTAATCTGTATTCAGAGCTCTGCTGCCCATCTGGTAGAGGAAGAACTTTGAAGATGGATTGTCTAGAGCATACATTTGTGAGTGTTAACTGATCATTTGCTAAGAAGGAAACCTGCTACATCCTCAGTTTGCTATTTGTGGGGATTTTTGAGATGGAGAACAGGCCATGCAGGGCACTTTTAACTGGACAAGTTTTAACTGGACACTTTTAACTGGACTTTTAACAAGGCTCACAGTTGTAAGTGGAATTGGATTTAAGTGCTTGCACTACATCTAAGGGGAATCCTAAATATGTCTTCTGGTTTGTTGTTATATCTTGGCTAGGTCAGCCAGTTGATATTAAACATCTCTAATTGCTGAGCAGGGAGCCTAAAGGTGTTAGCTTGCAACTGTGAATCCTGCTGGAATTATTCAGGAAGAATAACACTGTTATTAGGGACGATGACAAAACTTAAATAGTTGAAGTAAAATGCAAAGGAAAAATAGAAAATAGCCTATCCTTGAGAGACCACAGTACAAAGTGACTAAACACAGAAAATCTGTGAAGCTGAGGTATTTCTGTCTCTCAGGTGGGGCATTGATGTGTTGGTTTACTGAGGTTTATAAAACAAACCCCATCTAGGATCAAGCATTCTAGAGTAGAATGCATCAGAACCAGAAGGAAGTTACAAAAACCCAATATTTATTTCTGGGAAACAAGAGGAGCAAAACCTCTTGTTTCTTTCTTCTTTTTTTTTT
>VZRH01000295.1:316373-367236 GCA_013397555.1 Urocynchramus pylzowi | reverse complement strand
TTTTTTTTTTCCTTGAAAATGATGTCCATTTGAGAATTTTGTGCATGTATACAGCTTTTTTCCAAGATCCATCCCTGACCAAGAGAGATGGATCTCTCTTGACAACTGTCCTGTGCAAGAGAGACCAGAATGAGCATTCTAACACATAGTTAGAAAATGGTATTAAGGTAAGATAAGTACATCAGATACAGAGAGGGGAGGAAAGTTTAGAATTCTGATTACTGGGTCAGACTAGCAGGAAGGTACCAGGATTCCCTAAGATTAATCACAGGAGTATCTTTCATTTTATGAGCACCATTGGTGATCATCTGCCATTTTTTTGCTTTTATAAAGCAACAAACAATTTTAAAACATAACCTAGAATTGCTGGAAGTTACTTTACGTTTTTATATCTTTTGTGTCTACAAATCTGGGATTATCTGTTAGTTCTGGATTGTATTTTCTACAATTTTGTCTTTATTTTGTGAAAAAAAAGAGAAATTTCTCAACCCTTAAAACCAGCCTCAGTATTTGCATAACAAATATGTGAGCAAAACTGAAAAAGCTCATTCGTGGCCCCAGTATCCAGTCTCCACTTCAGCCATATCATTTAACAAACACCACACTATATAAAGGGGATTTGTGTGAACTGCTTTTTCATTTCATTTTGAAGCAGAAGGGTAAGTTGAATTTCCTTTTAATAAATCACAAAGAATTTCAGCTAGAAGGCAGACCCGTTCCTTTTGATTTCTGTGGTCATATTTATGTTCTAAAATTAAATTTCCCTTTATTAGTAATTTTTTCTACTTTGCTTATACTAGCAATTTTGGTAGATAAGGAGGTGCCTGAAGGATACTAGATAGTAATGACTGATGAAGGTCATTAAAACTGGATTAAAACTGAAGGGCTGTGTTATTTCAATTTTGCTATATAACTGATCAGGAGTCTGACTCTGCATCATAATCCAATTATGAGCTGGATGCAGTAGTCCATTCAAATGTAATTCCCTGAATGATCATCACCAGGCAAAGGGTACATGTTGTAATTGCATTTCCTTATCTCAAGGATGTGAGTATTCCTAGCCACCTAAGGTAGGTTTTTGTCAGGGTCTTCAATAATCTGCTCTCTCTGAGTCACTGGCCAGTGTTTCCAGAGGTGTCTGCTGGCCTTCAGTAAAGGGTGAACAACTTGAGATGCTTCAAATTCAACAAACCAAACTCAACAGCACCTTTAATACTGCACCTGTGTTCTCAGGTGTATTTGATTTTACATTCTTTAAAGTGCAAATTCTTAACCATACTGCTATTAGTTAAACAGATCCTATATGCTGCAAATTTATGACATAATTGAATATTATGGGTATATTAAAGGGTCTGTTGCATCAGACTGACGTTGATGAGACATTCCCATTGATGAGACATTCCCATTGATGAGACATTCCCATTGATGAGACATTCCCTAGAAAAACAAGTTGCTCTTGATGCAGATTAAAAATAATCTCAAAAGTCTTCTATAACAGAGTCAAGATGGAAGATATAAACAATGCTTTTTCTTTTAAAAGCTCACCTCACTTATTAAATGACACTAGACTGATATTTTCATTCTGCTTGGCAAAATGCTTGATGAACTTAGGTGTTAACAATCTTACAGCATTCAAGCCAACCAAGCTTTTATTTTAAATTTTAAGTGGAGCTAGGTTTAGAACCTAGTATGCATAAATGCTGATTTATTTTTTTTTTTTCTTTTGAAGATGGAAGTTTTTAAGAGAGAGAAGGTACAGGATCCTCTTTGATTTGTGCCAATAGAAAAGTGAAGTAATGGATATTAAGTTATTTGTTTTGTATGAGTCAACCCACGGGCATCACCCCACTGGAAATAGATACCCATTCTGGCATCTTGAACCTTTACATCTCCTGTTAGTTTAACTGATGATGTCAATAACTGGATATTTTATGCCATAGTATCCTATAGTCCTTCAGGTTTCACAGCTGCACAGCACACCCACTCACTCTGCTGTAAACCCACAATGTTTAAAATGCTTTTAGTTTTAAAATGCTTTTCAGTCATGTTAGCTCAGCACTAAGATTATAACCCTAGCTATTGTTTTATCTGTAGGGATAAAATAAGATGAATAAGCCTATTGCCAACCAGCAAAAATGCATTTTCTACAAGATTAACTGATGTTTTCAAGCTTGTGGAATTTTATTCAAAACAGGATAGGAATGTCAATTGAGCTATAAAGTTTTGCCCGTGTGTAAAACAGTATCAGTTTATGCCAAATAAATGTGCTTAGATAGTGTTGTGCTTTAACAAGCTCCCAAACATTACCAGGACCACTGAAACAGATTTGCCTTTCAGGTTAATATCCTGACTGTAATCTCTCAATGCATCACTGAGTGATTACAGTCCTTGCAGACAACTAATGGCTTAAGTGTGATCAGTTACCTCTGAGCCTATCATTTCTCAAGGATTAATCCAACAAATAGTCAGTGACAGTGAAAGGGACAATTTATCTTCACTACTCCAAGTTTATCAGTCTAGAAAGAGTTTTGTGTATAAATTACACAACGCTTGCAAAATAAATTGGCAAATCTCTTACACCTGAACTAGAAACCTTATTTAAACAAAGAAATAATGTAAATTTCAAGAAGGGATGATGGGAGGAGAAGTGTGCAGCTGTATAAACCAATTTCTCATAGAATCATTGCCTGACAAATGTGTGGGGTTATTTTTACAGCTGGCCTGAGAAATCATGTTGTCCTACTNTATAAAGTTTTGCCCGTGTGTAAAACAGTATCAGTTTATGCCAAATAAATGTGCTTAGATAGTGTTGTGCTTTAACAAGCTCCCAAACATTACCAGGACCACTGAAAAAGATTTGCCTTTCAGGTTAATATCCTGACTGTAATCTCTCAATGCATCACTGAGTGATTACAGTCCTTGCAGACAACTAATGGCTTAAGTGTGATCAGTTACCTCTGAGCCTATCATTTCTCAAGGATTAATCCAACAAATAGTCAGTGACAGTGAAAGGGACAATTTATCTTCACTACTCCAAGTTTATCAGTCTAGAAAGAGTTTTGTGTATAAATTACACAACGCTTGCAAAATAAATTGGCAAATCTCTTACACCTGAACTAGAAACCTTATTTAAACAAAGAAATAATGTAAATTTCAAGAAGGGATGATGGGAGGAGAAGTGTGCAGCTGTATCAACCAATGTCTACAATTTCTTATGGAATCATTGCCTGACAAATGTGTGGGGTTGTTTTTACAGCTGGCCTGAGAAATCATGTTGTCCTACTCATCCTGCATTCTCATAGCACTGGCTGCTTTGTTAGTGACTTGCCATGCATTGAGTAAATGTCCAGGAATTTCTGGGCTACCTGGTATCCCTGAAAGGGATGGTCTGAAAGGTAAGCAAACTTGTCTCTTTTGCAAGAGACCCACGTCACAAAGGCTGCATGCCTAGAACAGATAACACAGAAGGACGTGTGCTCTCAAGGAAGCAAATGTGTTAAGCACAGGAAGGAAAAGAAAATTAAGGAAATGGGCAGTTTAATTTTTTTCTAAAAAAACAGGTCTCCTCTTTCTTCTGGGGGAAGAAACACTCTAACATATAAATATTTTATATATATGTAGAAATTGTTTCTCCAGGTCTGCTGACAAGGCTAAAGCACTATCAGAATTATTTACAGACTCCCTGTGTTAGGTCAAATATGGTGTTTATTTAATGGATTGTGAAGTGCAGTAAGAGCTGCAATGTTGCTGGGGATGCAGCAACCTTTTGTGCTTCTACATTGCTGTTTGTTTTAGCTGTGAATTGTGGATTATGATCATGAGAGTACATTAGTGGCTTTATTCTACATGCAGGAGCTCCATTACCTGTGGAAAGTGGTATGGAAAAAAGAATCTACCTTTACAGTGGGTTCCTATCTTTAGCAAGCAGTGCTGGATGTATTTCACACTATTCAGAGAGCTTCCACTATCACTGTTTATGGCTCCCATTAAAGCTAGATAAACACAAAGCATACACCCAGCACTTTGAAAAGAAAATCACACGGTGCATAGAAACTGTTTCCTCCTCAAAGTATCCCTCATGCCTGTTCACTACCAATTAGTAAAATGAAACCTCTCTTTGGCTAAGCCAGTTTCACAGATATAACAAAAGGCTTCTGCAGAGGGGAATTATCAGCATTTCAGAGGATTGGACATTTTTGTTAATTTAATATAGATTAACAACCATGTGAAAAAATACTGAGAAAATATTTATTTTACACTTGCTGAGGTTAGAAAATGCATTTGCAAGTTAGTTCTGGAAAGTAATTGGTTTTATCCAGGGGATTGTTCCTAGCAGCACAGCCTAGTATAACTGTATAACTTTTGTTTTTATCTGTACAGGTCTGCCTGATTCTCTGGCCAGCAAACGCCACGATGCTTTAGCAAATTTGAAACACCGACTTTTCCGACTTGAGGCTGGTAATTCTTCCCCTCATTACTTTTTCAGCTCACAATCAATCTTAAGTGCAATGGGCAAAGTTAGTTACAGAATCACAACTTGCAGGAAACAAACTGCATTTGGAAAGGATACTAAACTCCAAAACTCCATTTTCACTCTCAAAGCAGGGGAAATCAGGATTCCTGTTTCCCTGGAGAGAAGCAGATTCCTCTTGGCAATCACAGTGCACGTTTATTGAAATCTGGTTTATTTTAAAAAAATATTCCAACTACCTGATGTTGCACTTTCCACATGGATTCATAGAACTTCAATCTTGTGCCACTTTTATCTATCAGCAACCATATTGTTAAAGTTGGTAAATTATTTTGTCATGAAAAGGGATTCACAAAAATATTATAATTTTTCTGTTTCCCTTGCTCAAATCTGAAGCACACTGATCATCTCTGGAAAGTACACAAAATATAACAGGGCTGATATTTAGCAGATGTTGGTGGGACATCCTTGTCTTGGATACAAGGACAGGTGGTCACAAGCAGCAAAATATATTTAGTGAACAGTTAGTGAATGGGTAAAATTAAAGATCTTTATTTCTCTTCATCTTTAGCTCAATTTTTCCCTCTGCTCCTCTTAGCACTTTTAGTTTTCATCTCTTGATTTCTCTTTCTTTGCTTTTACATCAGTATGCCATTGAAAATTTACAAAGCTAACTCTTTTCATGTTTCAGTGCTTGCTTTGAATGGGAAAATAAGAAAAGTAGGAGAGAAAATACTTGCTAGCAACGGGAAGAAAGTTGACTTTGCATCTGCACTACAATCCTGTGAAGAGGTTGGAGGAACTCTTGCAGCTCCCAAGAATGAGGAGGAGAATAAAGCTATTATGGACATTGTGAAACAGTATAACCAATATGCTTACTTGGGCATTAGAAAGGGGGAGACTTCAGGTCAGGTTAAGTATATAAATGGCATGCCTCTGAGTTACAGCAACTGGCACCAGCATGAGCCCAATGGCAGAGGGAAAGAGAAATGTGTGGAGATGTACACTGATGGCACCTGGAATGACAAAAAATGCAATATGTACCGTCTCACAATCTGTGAATTTTAAAGAATGGCCTGTCAGCCACCTCAGAGTATGGAGATAATGAAGTATCTGTGTTTCAGGTTGATTAAATTTCTGCAATTTCTCTGTATCCTACAATATAAGATTAATCATATTGTGATATTTTTAGCCTTAGGAAAATGCCAAATGTACTAGGTGATTAACATGATTAAAATGTGCCTGAACTGATGTACCTGATGTGTTTTTCCCTTTTGGAGGGTTGGGAATACCTCAGAATTCATTTTTCATGGCAGACTATCTCTGTACCTTTATGAAGATTAGAGGAAAATTCCAAGGTTTGACTTGGGACATTGGAAATGCTGAAGTTAAAATTGCCTGTGGTGTCAGAGTTGGAAGCATTTTGAATGCAATAGTTTCTGCCTCAAAAGAGATGCACAGAGGTTGACTTCACTGGAGCAATTATGGTTTCAGGTTTTGGACATCACTTTCAATCACAGAACCTGTGTCACATTGAACCACTCACTGATTCATTAGCATCCATCCACCTTTTGTTTTATAAAAATATCAATAATTAATTAATTATTAATCAATAATTAATTAATTACAATTAATTTTTCTAGTTTCAGAGGCTACTCTCTATTAAACTGATAAATATTACACTCAATTCAAGTAGATAGAGTGTATAAAATGCTAAATATTGCATTTTGTTGCTAAAACAGCACATTCCCTCAGAAAACCATGAGATTGCAGTGGTAGAAGGCCTGTCTTTTCCCAAAACACTGAGCAAAGCAGATAGTATTTTGGGAAGGCAGCTAAGAGTGGAAGCTCAAACACAAACATCTCTGCTGATGTTATATATCAAGCAACAGCACAGACAGACTTTGACTCAAATCTGGTAGCACCAAGAAGCCACTTTTCACAAAATATTTTCACTGCTACTCTGTTTGGGCAGCTGGTGAGCAGGGGCAGCTGAGCAGAGTACCACAAGCAGCAAATTCTCACCTTCTCCCTTTATGTATTTTTTTTTTTTAATGGACAGAGAGGTTGGGTATATGAAGAAACAAAATACAGTGTTTCTGTGATATTACTATGGTAATATAAATAATTTTGGTAAAATCTTTCCTTAAAAGTGCAATGAGCAACAATAATTCCTGATGTATAACAACCAGACCAGGAAAAATCTAGGTTGATCTTTTTTTTTTTCTTCATTTATAATAATTTGCTACAGAAGTACAACATAAAGTTAAGATCTTTAAATCAGAAAATTAATTACTCCCCAAATGATGCTGTTTTTAAGAATTAAGATCCTAGTACAAGTAAAAAGATGGCAAACATTCCAATCCTTTTGAGGCAAGTAGATCCTGTCTCACATAGGAGAAATTGAATATAGTTAATATGGTATGTTTAACAATAAGACTTAGGCCAAAAAAAATTATGGATATTTATTTCAGAGGAAATTGTCTCTGGTCTAGAGTGATATCTTCTTTTATAATGGTGAAATGTAATTAGTTGTTTCAGCTTAGAAGTACTATTATCAATTTTGAGCATTCAAAAACCTCACACCATCAATCCCTACCACATGTGAAGAAACTGACCAGCAAACACAAATTTTTCTGATTTTTGTAGAAACTTGACTAAAACCCCCATGGTTCTTGAGAAAACTGAGTTCAAATTCAACCTTTTGTGAACCTAACTGGCAGGATGTGACACAGGCTGGCAGGGCTGCCTTATCTTGTATAAATTGTGAGCTGTACCTCAGAGTATCAGGTTGCAAGTGATCTTTCATTATCGGAAGTTGAAGCATACATTTATAAAATCCTGCTAGCCAACAGCTACACAAACACAGCTGATTTCAAAACACAGTAGATACAGGACTTCGGGAAATTAGAGTAGCACCTAAAAAAATTATAAGAGGACTGGGATGTTTTTTTGAAGTCCCTGTTAGGAAACCAGGGTTTGGCAGAATCTGCCTCAAGGGCTGTAACCCAGGTGTGATGCCAAGTGAAACCTGGAATGAAGCTTTCACCCATCTCTGCCCTTGTGGCTCAGGAGCTGAACAACACTGCAGAACAAAGGCACCTTAACCCTTGAGGAGGCTGTGGCAATAGGAACTATTTAACTATTAAAGAAATGAGATATTGTCTTGCTTTCTATTGGCTATAGAGCTTCTGTGTTTTTTCTCAGCTGAGCTGCACCAAGTGACATATCAGAGACATCCAGAGCTCCCCTCTTGGATCCTTCAGTTAAGTCTGTGGGGCAAGATGGCAGTAGCTTTCATGCATACTGATCACAGGTAAAATTAAGACTTTCTGCTCTAAAATGCCACTCATAATTTAATTTTTAAAAATGCCTGTTGAAGTCTGCTATCCCAAGTGTCTACATCTTGCTGAATTACTTTTAATGCTCAGCAAAAGTAGCCTTAGCCCTCCTCTGAGAAATGGGACCTTGTGTCTCCCCATGCTCTGTGCTCTTCCTGCTATTCCCAGGCATAAGAGAGTGCTGGGGACAATCTGACAATTATTTGGAAGAGAAAAGGAAATGCAGAAAACACAGCACAAGGTGGAAACAAGATATGGTGGAAACAAGAGCAGAACAGAACAAAATCAACTTAAACAGAAAACATTACTGGGGTTGGAGGGCATTTAAATACAAACAGAGAATAAGAAAATCATTTTTAAGGTTACCTCTGAATAGCACTATGGAAGAAAAAAACCTATCTTTCAGGAGAATAAGTATACCAAGGAAAGGTTAACAAGCAGGCTTGTGAAGGAGCACACAGCCATTCAACTATTCAATTCTGTCTATATTTCTCAGAGCAGCTAAGAAAGCAGCATTGACCAAACTTTGTCCTTAGCAGGTTTTGCCTTTGCCTAAGTACACCACACAACACAACCTACTCAGAATATCCATCATTTGCTTCACTGCCACTGAAAACTATGAAACCTCTTACGGATTGATGTGGAAACTGAAGAAAGGTAACCTCAAGACTTAAAAATAGTTTGTTCTTTATCAGATCTGCGTCCTCAAACCTTGCTAGAAAGATCAAAAAATAGTTTACAAGCTATGGTAGTGGTATTAAATATTCTATTAGGCAATCATAAACAAGCACATTAGAAATGAAGGTGTATTTAAATATCTATTTAATTTGCAACATCTTGTTAATATGCTGATGAAAATCAAGACAAGAAAGGTTTATAGTTTATCAAATCTACATCAGTTTTTCCTCAGGAGTCTATCACAAGAAACCTTTTGTCCCCCTCCTGGTTTCCCAGGCCCTAAGCCCGCATGTGAAACCCACCACTGCAGGGCAAACTCCTCCTCTCCTCACACTCCCCTAACTTGTGGTTTCTTCCAGGTGCAGTTAAATGCTCAAGTTGTTCTCACCATGGATGCAAAGGGCCAGGGTCTGCCTGTGACTAGGCAGTTTTTCTAGGGCTCATCTAGAATCCAAGTACTGGCTTGTGTCATGTTCTCTGTTTGATTTTGGTGGGGCTTTTTTCCCAAAAAATAACAATCAGTAAACCTTTGCCAGAAGAATGTTGAAAGCATTACATCAAACACTCAAAAGCTAAGAAACTTGAAATTTGACAAGAAACTTGAAACAAAGGTAGCTCATGCAAATATAAAACAGCCCTCTTCTGTCAAAGTGCACACAACTGGGTACTCACTATTTATTTTTCACAGGACTGGTGCACTCAAGGGCACTCAATAAACAATGCAGCAGGATTTAATCCAGCATCTGTGGGCACACCACCAAGGACAAAGGTGTTGAGGCACACATCAGAGGTTGAGGTGAGTGTGGAAGTGCAGGGCATGGGTGCACAGTGCCTGTGGAGGTGATCTAGCCTTGCTTAGACCCAGTAGCATGTTAGACTAATACAGATACTGCTGACATTCCCCATCCAGTCTCAAAGCACTTCATTCCCCAGCTCTCTTGGCTGTTGGCCTTGCTGCAACATCAGGATGCTGGCCTGACACCACAAGTGTGATGTGGCCACATCTGACTTGGCTGAACTGGAACACAGACTCAAACACATTTCCTCAAAGTCTTCACTGCACAGAGCTGACTCTCTGCTGACAGCAGCTGTAAAATACTTGGCAAGGCCATCTCCATTTCAGTGATGCTTCTCATCTTGGGCCTCTGTACTTACAGGACTGACATTAAGCAGCTTTTTTCTTTCACTGAGAGGTCCTTGCTCCACTGGAGAAAACTGCTCTTTTTGACACATAAACTTCCCCTGGAGTAGTCTGTAAGTTATTTCAGCATGTGTCTCTCTAGCTGTCTCCTCTACAATGTGCTGCAGATGCACCACTATCATTTGCTTTTGCTGCTACAATTGTGAGATTCTGTTTAGTTATGAGACTTTGGTCATTATCACTGGTAAGTCCTTAGTCTGTAACAAAAATGATGGTGGTGTTCCTGGTGAATATTATATTTCAGGTGAACTTGTTATGGCTTATCTTCTGTGGCATTTGCACAGCCACTTTGTGGAAACGTTAGGTATTTCAAATATGAATTGAGAAATTTGTTCTGTTCCAGGGTTGGTGTTTTAAAACCTGTGAAAGTTTTTCTACAAGTTACAAAAGTACATTCAAATACTTTCCTCATGTTTTAAGTATGTTTACCTCTTGAAGAAAACATTCCCCCTATCATTCAAGTTGAAGTTCATTAGATTTCCATTCATATGCCAATTCATATCATATGATATATTCTTTGTGCTCTCTGTAGATAAGAAGATGAATCTCAAGTTACATGCCCTATAAATTGGACCATTTCATGAGTCTTTCTTAATTCACACTGGAGCTGCTAGGTAAGTTGAACATCTTTGGATAGGTTGCTGCTTCAACTATGTTGAATCTATTAAACTTTATCACAAAACTTTCCCATTTCAATGTATGTATTAACATTTTTATTAACAACTTCACCTCTTTTTATAGACTATGTCACCTGAGGTGATGTTAAACAATGGATTCTGCAATAGAAGAATAAGTATTAGCAGTTGTTTTGCTCTTAAACCAATTGACAAAGACAGCATGTCCCACTTTGTCTTAAACATACTCTTGGCTAAAGCAGCCATGTGTCTCTTGCTCTGCTGTAAAATGAAACTATAACTTTTTGCATGTGGAAAAATGGCATATAATGGTATCTGATGTACAAGAAAGATCTTTGAAGGGATGTTTTGGGTTTTTGCTCTGTAGACTTTCTTAGACTTAGCAGACTGTCTTTTGGGAAAATATTTTAATTGTCTGAAATAAGATAACTTTGCAGCTATATGAATGACATTCATGTCACTGCAGGCAAAGCATAATATATGTAAGACTTCACATCCAGAAACATTCTAAAACATTCTCTTTTTTTTTTTTTTTTTTAAATGCAGGACTCTACACTGGAGACTAAATCAGTCTGGTTTACCTTTAGCTTTAAATGATGCTGTCTCCACAGCTGCACAAAATCTTAGCAGTAGCTTTTTTCCTGCTCCCATTCTGTGCTCAAGGTAAACTTGCAGGATTTCTTCCGAAGTTCCCTTTCAAGCCATTTTTTGGAGATAGGAGCAACAGTGGAGATGAACAACAAATACCAGGTACATGAAGTTATCTCCATTTTTATCTGTTGTGTTCTATTTTTATGCTTTGAAACCTCAGTGCTATCTACCATAATCCGATGTGTGATCTACTTGAAATAAAATAATCAGGACTTAATATTAATTTCCTTATATGAAGTAAAATCTCTCTTTAATGATGCAGTGGTTCAACTCACAGAGAAAAGTTTAGAATTTTCCATAGCACAAGAAACTTGTTGCTGAGTCCTAGGTTGTAGTGGTAAGCAAGTGCTTGAACAGCCTGAAGGATTCAGTCCCTAGACACAGTAAAAAAATCAGCTAAACCTACTGCACAAGTGCCAGAGTTTTGCCTGGACTGGTTCAATCACTTAGAGAGAAAACTATCTCAGTTTGCCAGTTCCAGTTTTCCATAAACATCCCTGCTCTGCAAGTGACTTCCAGGAACTCATCCCCTATTCCTACAAAAATAAATGTGTGAAGATATCACCTGTTTAAAACACAGCAGTAAACTAAAACTTGTCAAACAAGCATTTCAAAAGTTCATATTAATTTCATATGATGAGCTCTGCTTCATTTGAAAGCCAAGACTGACACTGTAAAGCAAAGTGCCTAATAGCTGGTTTTGTTCACAGATCCCACACCACCGGTTGATAACGAACATGGGGACACTGTCCATCAATTAGAACATCGCATTTCCAGACTGGAAGGAGGTATTTTATCTGCCTTTACCTTCTGCTGCTACTGGGTTAGTGGGGATAGATCAGGTGGGCAAAAATTGCTTCTTAGGAAAAAGGCAGAGTTTTCTGCAGTTTTATTGTATTCCTTTAATATCTTCTTTATTGGTATATCAATGAGTGAAAACTTTCAAATGGGGGTGAAGGGGTGGGAATTATATTTTCATAACTAGTGGAGACACCTGGGTATTAGCTCTGAAATATGAGTGCAAGCAAGGCAGGAATGTGACAGATTACTTTCCCTGCCTATGCAGAGCTGCTCCATGCACACCTTGTGCCCCCAATAGACAAACAGAACACTAAAAACCAGATCAAATCTAAGATGCCACTCACTCAAGAACATTGGTATACTGCAAACCACCTCAGAGCCTTATAGAGAGTCTCAAAGAAAATGACATGCTTTTAAAAAATAATAATTCCTCATTTCCGTTCCTTCTTCTCCAAATTCTTATATGATTCTCCTGTTTCATCATCTGTGTGTTTCTTCCTACTCCCCCCACCTCCTCATTTTCAAATTCATTTGAAATATTTGATTTCAGGTTCTCCTTTCATTTATCTTTTCCTGGGTTTAATCTATGGAGCAAAATAGCCAGAGTTAAAATTGACAAAAAAGTGAGCCCAAAACAATGCACAAGTGTTTAGCAGCTTTTCTCTCCTCTTGCAGTCCTTCGCTTGAATAAGATAATAACAGAGTCTGGAGGAAAAATCTTTGCTACCAATGGAAAAAAAGCCAATTTTGATGCTACAGTGGAAAAATGTAAAGAAGCTGGAGGTTCTATTGCCACTCCAAAGAGCCCTGGCGAGAATGATGCCATTCTGTATTTTGTGAAATATTTTAACACCTACGCCTACCTGGGGATAAAACAATCCCTTATCCCAGGAAGATTCCAGCTCCTGAACGGTGCTCAGCTGAGCTATACTAACTGGTATTCAAACGAACCTTCTGGCAAAGGAGAGGAGGAATGTGTGGAGATGTACACTGATGGCACTTGGAATGACAAAAAGTGTAACAAGAATCACCTTATTGTCTGCCAGTTTTAGTGCTTCCCTTGCTGCTCTCTGGGATATGCTTCCCTATCACTGGTGTCCTCCTTTGTAGGTAGTTTGAACTTAGATAACGCAGCATGAAAAAATAAAATGCACTCTTTCCCAGTCTGATTTGTCTTTTAAATAAATGCCAGCCATAAAGAGGAAACTATATAATGAAAGCAGAGGCCATTTTGTCTGTTTGTTAATCATTGCCCACTGAGTGTCTTAATACTGCTGCCTATGGATTCCTACTGCTGTTAGCCTGTTGATTTATTACAAGACCAAAAATTAGAGTTCTTGGCCACATATCTAAAGTGACCTGCAGCCACAAGATCTTCCAGTACTCCTTTACCCATGAACCTCTACTTTGTGTGTATTTTGATCCCTTTCTGTAAGTTTCCCTCACCATAACTCCCCATACAGACTTTAGCCACCCTCACCCCCAACAGGTGCCCTGAAAGAAGACACGAGCAGTGCTGCTGGGGTGGCACAGGGCCACACTCCTTACATTTCCCATTGGAAAACTTCAGAGTCAGCAGGTCTTTAGCCTCCATGCACCTCAAAAGTGGTGACCAGAAGCCACCTGTTCAGCAATTCCTAATGCCTTTCCTGACTCAAAGATGTAGGAGCACAAGACCAAGGTCCCCTGTCACACGGGATGTGTGGGGAAGAACACACACAGGAGACAACAGGAAAATTACTATATGATTTAGGGAAAATCAGCAGAGACATGACATGGCCATTTTTTAGGCTATATTGTCATGAGATTCAGATACAACTAATTTTGGGCACCACAAAGGTGCTTGTCAAAGTCCCTAGACACAGTCCACAGGGAATGAAGAAGAATACAACTTGGCTGTTGGATGCCAAGTGACTTGGCACTCATTGCAGAAGCTGCTCAGTCTCCACCATCCAGCTTAAGCTAAAGGATTAAGAGAAATCTTTCTTGGTTTTCTTGCTTGAGTCTGTTCACTTCTTACTAAAGGTGAGAATTCCCCAAGTTTAGATTTACAGTTGTGCAGTATAGCTGCACTCTCAGAAATGTTGATTTGGATTTTTCCTTTCTCCAGGGCAGTTGACTTCAACATGAGGCAATGAAGGCTCTTCATCAGCTCCATGACATGGTGCAAAGGCTGGCTGAGCATCTGGGGGTGTCTCCATAAAGCCAAATTCCTGACTATGAGCCACACTCATTCACACTGTGCTAGTCCCAGCTGGGTCACGGAAACCTGAGCAAGGGCACGTCCAGCTCTAGAGCCAGATCAGCTCCCCTCACCCTCTGCATGACAGGGAGACAGAATAGCCAAAGTATGGAAGGTAACAGGGGAGGAAGGTGTGCTCACAGCTCCTGTCAACCTGGGGGCCAGCAGAGAGGCTGCCTGGGACCTTGTAGCTGTGTAAATCACTGTAATTCCAGAGCAGCAACTCGCCATGCACAACATTCCTGCGCTGCCTTAAATTCAACTACAGGATTATTTTGGGCACATGGTCTCACCACCTGCTCTGTGACAAGGGATGGGTCTTCCTGGCCTTCTTTCAGCCCTCTGCTTGATGTCACAGCCTGTAAATCATTCTTGCTGTTATTATCTGCAAACTAAGCTGCTTGTCTCTTAGGTATGAGGAAAATTAATGCAACAAGGTTGATGTCAAATCAAGACATCACCTTTCTGCTTCAACAGCCTGGTGCCTGCAGGTGGTCAACCTCCACAGGTAGACTCAATTATTCACTCCAGCAGTATTTAAATCCTTCATCACAAGGCATGCTAAATAGAACCCTGTTTCCAAGAGCTATAAAGTTTGCTCAACATATGCAAAGATAATACTTTTGTGAGCAAAGTCCTTTTTATCCATGCATCTGTTTGGCATGTGAGGAGATCTACAAGCTGTTAACAAAAGTCTTATTTCTGGACAGCACACCCAAAATATAAACTACTGAATCCCATGTCACGTGAGATTTGGATAGACTCCTCTGTCAACCCAGTTGAAACAGGTATGTAGAGGGGAAATGAGGACTCAGAAATCCATATGACACTGTTTCACTTTCAAACTCTATTCTTACTCACAAACATTTTACAGTTCACCAGTATCTGCCTGCACCCATCAGCTCACCTGCCCAGTCTTCAGCCTTGCATGGCTCCTGTTGTGAAATTAGCTCTGCCACGAGCACAAGAAAACAGGATCACAAGCATCATCTCATACAGTAATTTTCCACTCAACATATTCCAATAAAGTTTAAGAAATTTACAGTGATTATCATCAGCCTGAGAATGAAGTTGGACACACAGCCCACCATCACCAAACATTTAAAGCCATGGTAAGTTTTTCATTCTGTCCTGCTAATCTCCAGGGGGTCACAGAGTTATCTCAAAATTAAAGCTATTTGCAGGTGTGTGTGAAAGAAAGCAGCTAGCCTCAGTAGGTACTAAGATGAGGACATACAACCTCAAAGCAAATGTTTGTCACCCTGCCTGAAGCTGCAACCTTCAACAAGCCTGCTGACAGCAGGCAGGTCTGGAAACAGCACTCTTGGCCTGAAAGGCAGACTGGTTCAGTGTTTGGGCACCAAATTTATTTCTTAAATCTGAATGAAAGGGCCATGCAGCATCCTCTGATTTGTAGAAAGACATGATTTCCCAAGGCTAGCAAGCATTTATTTCAAGAGCTGCTTTTGGAAACATTTGTGAACTTATTTTAAAAGCTTAATCTACCCTATCCTAACTCTAAATACTAGTTGTGCTTTTAAAAACTGCCACTATTGGACTTGTGTTTACTAATACTTGTGGATATTCTGGACCACCCAGCATGCTGACAAGCCAAACTCTGTGATGTTCAATTTTCAGTCAATGGCATGCACTTTCCTGCTTTTGATTGCAGGGCTACTAGTACCACCACCAGGATTAAGTAAAGTTAAAGTTGTAATTATCTGAAGAGTTAGTAAAAGAGCAGGATAAACAGGTTTCTCAGAAAGCAACTTAGCAAGGAATTTGATTTTAGCAATATGAAATATTAGTGTCAAATATCAAGAGAGGTGGAAGTCACTTGTCAAATTCTGCAGGCAAAAGTGTTACTGATTCTGCCTTGTATAGTGGAAAACACTATTAAATTATTCCACCCACCCCCCTGCCATGAATTGCTCAAAAAATGGTTTTGAATCTATAAAAATATCCATCATGTAAAAAATTATTAACAGCTATTATTTTCTGTGAAAATACCCCAGTTAATTTTTTTTCTGCTGTGTAAGAAACTGAAAAACCTATTGCTGGTTGTGTGGCTTTGAGGTCTGAAGGGACATCCTTGAAATCTGAAGCTCTGCACATCCCTTTGGATGTATCCACTCCAGCACAGACTGTTCCACAGATTTCATTGCTCAGTTTTCAAGGCAGGCTGCAGTTTGGCCTTCACATCTCATGTCAGGAGGCAAGAGCCAGATGCAGCAGTGTGTTCAGGCAGGAGGGCCACTTCTCTGGGGCTGGGTAGTGCCACCTCCACAGCAGCACAGAGAGGAGCCAGAGCTGGCTTAGCAAAGCCTCTGAAGAGGTTTTTACATGCACTTTATATAACAGATACTGCAGCAGCCTGAGCATAGCTGTGGTTTTTCAAATACTGAAGTAAAGTTAAGCTGTTAAGTAGCAAGTGGGCTGTTGAATATACAGAGGTGCAAGAGAGTTGGGTGTGTGAATGCCTTGGATCTGCAATAAACTCAGAGGCATCAGCCTTCATACTCTGAAGGCTGCACATGTTGTTCACAATAATCAGTCAGAACGAGTTACTTCACCAGACTACTCACTCATGAGTAAATAAGATGATTTACAAGGAAAGCCCAAGTGATTTTCTGGTGAAAAACGGGCCCTCATTTTTCACTGCAAGTGGCTGTCTCCTGCAGCAGGCTGTGCAGGGCTGAAGAGCCAGCGACTGTTCTGCTGACCCTGAGCCAACTGCGGGCAGGGCAGGGGCAGGGGCAGGGGCAGGGGCAGGGGCAGGGGCAGGGCGCTCCCTCGCCTCCCTGGGAAGGCTGGTGCCGCTTTAAGAGCGCAAGTGGGAGGCGGTGGAGGCACCGCTGTACAAACAAGGGCCTGAGCAGCCTGCAGCGCTCACCTGGGGCTCGCAGAGCCTGGGAGCCCGCCCTGCCCGGCCCCTCCTGCCGCAGGTGGAGGGACAGCCGCCCTGGCCCCGCGGGATGGGCGCCCAGACCAAGGCAGGACACCCCCGGGGCACTGAGCAGGTAAGAGTGGACAGAAAAGAGCCAAGTGCCTACTTGCAGGTTGAGAAAGAGGAAAATATACAACACAGATTCAACTGCTTTGATGCCTTTCTGTAAAAGTAAGGGGGATAACTAAATTATTTCTAATTCGGGTAAAAGGTTGTCCAGAAGGAAGAGTTGAAGAATATAGAGGTCCTAGTCCCATAATTAATTTTAAGTGCAAAATTGTTTGCTAAATGGTTAGAATTATGTCTATAAGTGGACTGCATAAGGCAATCAATCCTTTATTCTCCTTTTACAGTTAGCAAACCTCCAGCTTGTATAAGTTTATTCAAAAATGTTTAAAATCTAAATATTCCAGGATGGGAAATGTCTGAGACTCAGATCCTCACTGCTACACATTCAAGAATCAGAAGCCTAATAGACATATGCCACAATGTGTTATCTATGAGAGCACAAAACCATCTCTTTAGACAAAATACAAAAATCCGAACTTATATGTCCAGAAAAGTGTGATTTAAATAACAACCGAGAAACTCCATTTTTAAAAAACTTGCATTTTTAACTTCCATTGTAGTCACCTGATTACAATTACTTTTGGAAGTGAAGTGAAACTAATGGCTTTATCAGCTTAATCACAACAGTTTGCTATGCTAGTTTTGTCTATTAAATAGTCTGTCTTCATCATAATTTTCGTATTAAAAATCTTCCCCCAGGTTTCATACATTTAATTTCTGTGCTCAGTTTTCACATGAAGAGATTTTAAGCTTGATTTGTATCCTGCAGTGTCTTTACTCACTGAAAGATAAATACATACAGATTTGACTTAAAAATAATCTGCTTCGTGCCTTATAAAGCCTGAAATATTTTAAATCATGAATACTGAAATATTTTAATTAATAATTTAATTGCTTGTAGAGGGAGATATTTATGACAAACAAATTCAGTGATATTTCTGTTAATATTTTAATGATTCTGAGTGTTTTCATACACTCTTGGTTTGAAAGGTTTGGCCCTCTAGAGACCAAAGCAGTATTATTAGATCTGTCTAAGGTTTTACACAGTTGAAACGCAGCCTTTTCTCTAAGGTACCAAACTCATTAATTTGATTTCTGGTTCTTACAGGAGCTCTAAGTGACAATTTTAACTTGCAATGTAGTTATCTCTCGATCATCACCCTCTTTTCAAGTCCATCACTGTGGCAGACATCCAGGTCTGAGAATTTTTCCTGTTCCTGCCATTTGCTCCCTGTTTGCAGCACACAGTCAGGGAAGTGGCAGAGGAACAAATTCACCTTCCTGCAGTTGCACAGGGTTACAAGGCACACCGAGGACGCTGCAGCAGCAGTGACCTCTCCAGAAAACCAGCCATGGGTAATTATCTTGGAGTGTTAACAGGAAGCTGGCAGCTCACTCAGAGAACAAGTACCCAGGAGCACTTGTTTTCCCCACTTGAAGGGCAAATATTTATATCACTGACTGAGTGGAAAATGAAGCAGAACAAGTTCATTGTTGTTGTTGGTTTACCCCTTTCAGCTTGTTCTTCCTTTAGAATAAGTGTGTGTCTGGGAGAAGAGCGGGCACACCCCTGCAGGCTTGGAAGTGTTTCACAGCTCTGGTTGTGCTGAAGCCACTGGGAGCCCTTTGTATGTGACTGAGCAGCTCCCAGGTGTAGTTAATAAAACCCCTCCCCACATAAACAGCCATAAGCCCTGGTTGTAGAAGATACTGGAAGTTCAATATAGTCCATGTGGTTTTATCTGATATAATTTATAGCAGAATCTAGTGGAATTCCTGAACTAATAAAATATTAAAATTTTTATAAAGAAATCACTAATAATCAAATTTTAATATTTCAGATATACTGTTTTGTATTTTATACAAATTTTAAATTGTTTTGTACTATTGATTGTGGTTTTTTATCCAATCTGACTATATTCATCTCCACCAAAGTAAGAACTGAGCCCTGTCACTTGATTTCACAAAAACAAGTCTTTGACTGACATTAAATTCTCTAGCTACTAATCAGAATATCTTCCTAGAAACAAAAGTAAACATAGATATTAACTGATGTAAAACAGACCTTGCAGACTCATTCCCTTCTGCCATTTGGTCGCTGCATTTACAGATTTACTGAGCTCCCAAAGTTTTAGAACTTGTTTTTCTATCCCCAGAGTTTAGCCAGTAGTACCAGATCTGTGACTTTCCAGGCACAGAGTAAAAATTATTATATGACAGCTGATAATTCCATAGTTTGGAGACCAATAAATTACATAAATACTTGCTAATTCAGATACCAGTTAATCTTTTAGCCCTATGCAATACATTTTCAAAGAAACCTCAAGTGAGAGCAAGTTACAGACTGGGAGGCCACCACTTCCCACAAGCATCTTGCTCAAGAGAACTTCTCAAGTTACAATAACTAAAGTTACTGTAAGATTCAGAGGGCTGTCTTGAACCTTCACACCATTTCTGTAGACTGCAAGTAAGCTTTTTTTTTTCTTGCAGTATTGCTACTTTCTGCATTTGTCTTCATTGGACATTGAGGAAGTGCAATTCCCCCCTCCCAGATGCAATAGTGGGATAAATGTATCTGGGGGTTTTGTAAGGTTTTCCCTACTGTTAGTTCTCTAAAATCAAGATATCCATGTGTCATTTGGAGGGGGCAGGGGGAAACAAGATTAGCAGAAAAAAATAACTGTCTTTTTAACCTAGCAAAGGTTACATTCAATACAGCAAGCAGGGAAAGCACTCTTCAACAGTTTCAGATGGTGGGAAGGACGGGGGTGGATTCCTTGCAGGGCTGAGGCCCCAAGGCAGCTGTCTCAGCTGCATCCTGCAGCAACACAGCAGCAAGACAGAGTAAATCACTGTCTCCCTATATGTAGTTTTGCTCTTTTTCCTAATAATCAAAAGGTAAGGCTTCAAATCAAGCAGTCAAACAGTGTTTTCTGGCTTTTCTATATTGCAGCAGGCTGTAAGCCAGCACACAGTACACCAGCAAAAAACACTAAAGAGAAAGTATTTTGTTTCCTGCTTGCACTGTCCTCTGCAAGAGTTGTGTGCCATGATCTTAAAGTATTGCAATTGAAAAGTGAATCTTTGCTATGATAGGGGGAGCAGTGAAGCAATCCACAATCTAGGACACATTTTTGCAGGGTCTACTTTAGCTTGTATTAAATATATTACATTAGTGAAGGATACCAACTTAATTTCTAGAATTATATGGTTTATACTTCTGAAAGACAGAATGGTTTTTCATCAACTATAATATAGGAAAAAACCCACCTCAATTTGTATAGCCTTTGGGCAAGTCTTAAATAAAACACTGGAAATGGAAGGTACAATCACAAATCCCACCTCTAATAGGTCTCTTTTTTCTCCTCTCCCTAACTCCTTTATTGTATGCTTCTCTAAAGAAGTCTTTTATTGTATGTTATTCAACGTGTTCAGCTCAAATCCTGGCAGACACCCTTACTCATCTACCCATTTCTTAAATTTAGGGATAGATATAGAACAAATTTTAATATGTTATTTTGTGGTTTAGAGACCAGATTTGACATGCTTACACATTCACTGATGAGGATTTTAGCTGAGATGAAGAACACTCAAAGCTCCAGTGACAGCATGTATTTATTCCGAGACTTTGTATCTGTTTTGGTTGACCACTATTTTGATTCATTTATGCCCTCCCATAATCAAATACTGTGTCCCTGTGAAACACCTCATTAATAAAACATCCCCAGACCTATTATAGCTATGCTGAAGGGAACAGGCTGGCTGAGATAGGCCTGCAGCATTCAGAAGGGCACTGAGTCATGGCCTGCTGCCTCTGCTGGTTGCACAGCACCACAGCTGAGCAGCTTCACTAGGCAGTACACCCATATTCCCTTTGGGACGAGTTCTGCTTTCATGAATGAACCTCATTTTTTATTATCTTACTGAAAATTATGTATAGAGTAATATTGATTTATGACACAACCTTCTTGTCACATCAGCAGTGTTGTCGTATTCAGCCCCCCAGAGACCAAAGCACACTGCATATTGTGCCCTGAGGCTATGCAGCACTCACTCAAGCTAGGAAAACCTTAGGATATGAGAATACAAGTACAGGAAAAGCTTAGAATAGGTTAATGCAGAACAAATACTCACTTTGGAGACTTTATGTAACACTTGGTATCACTTCCCAGCCAGCAGCAGCTTTTCTAGCTAGAGCCAATGTAGCCAACAGCTCCAAAAGGTGAGCAAGGCCCTTGGCAATTGAAATGCTGCTCTCACAGACTTCATATTCTTGAATCCTCAGAGCTGCCTCAACACTGTCACAGACCTTCCCATCACTGCCCAACAGCTTCTGCAATATCATCCCCACCGAGGGCCAAGGCAGGTGGGAACCCAGCAGTGCTTCCCCCACAGACCCATGTAGGGCTCCTGGGTCCAGCCCAGTTTCACTGCCAGGGGTACAACTGGCAGGACAGCAACTCCTTATCCAAGCACAGAAATGTGGCATGTCATCTCCACCAAGGGATGAAGGAGAAGGATGTGTGCTCAAACCCACTTCACCTTCCCCACCTCAAACCACAGCATTTGCTTTCTCAGCAGAGCACAGGAACAGAGCCTTCCTTCACCCTCAGCATCCACTGTCTCTTGGGATCTCTGTTTCTTGCACAGACTGGGATATAGTCCAGCTGAAAATCACTGCAAGTTTGTTTTATGCAGAATTAACTGGTGTGACCTTCCCTCACAGCCAGGATTTAAGGAAAGGGGCAATGCTCTGCTCTCACCCCACCAGATCTGGCTGCTGGCAGAGCAGTGGATGCTCTCACTGGATTTTTTTTTTTTCTCCAGATCCAGACACTGGTGAGGAATCAATAAAGCAGAGAATGGGGACAGGGATTTCCCACGTAAACCATGACTGAATTTTCAAAAAAGAGAATTGCAACAAACAGAGGGGGAAAAATAAAGGGAAAGAAATGACAGCAAGATTTGAAACAAAAGCTAGAAAACAAAGCAAAAGTAGCAACAGCAAGAGCTTAAGAGAAGATGCCTGGCAGAGAAAAAGGCAGGAAAAAAGGACCACAAAGCAAGTCAGAAATGGAGATTTTTGAAGGAGTTAACTGACAAAGACATTCAAACAGGAGACAGGAGTATAATATAGCTTTCAGATGTGTGGGTTCTAGCAAAGGACTTGCAGGCCTTATGACTTTCAGGTGTGTGGGTCCTGTGGAGGGAATTGCATTGACCACTGCATTTCTTAAGGCACCCCTCTCAACACTCAACAACCTGTGACATTGCCTATGCAGCAGCTGTAGGCAGCAGTGAAACAGCACAAGGAAGCTCCCTGAGCAAAAACAATCCCTCTCCAGGCTAAAACCAGCCTCACACCTATCCTCACCCCGCAGCAGTGGGAAGAGAATAACACCAAAAGCTGCCACAGGAAAGGTCAGGATATCACACAGCTTGATGGGCTCTGCAGCACAGCCCACACCAGCAGAGCCAGAGGCCAGAGCAGATAAACACACACAAAATCAAGCAGCTGTTCTGTAGCTTGGGTGACAACAGACACAGAGCACAGCCCACTTCAGGGAATGAGCCTGGTGGGCAGCACTCCAGCTGCAGCCACCCTCCTGCCACAGGTATGTGGCTTCACTGGTAAGAAGAGAGCAGCTGAGAGAGGGCTCCAGGCCCTGATCTAGGGGAGCTCCAGCTGCATCCTCTGTGCTTTTTCTGTGCTTGTAAGATTTGAGATTAATCCAACTAGAACATGACACAGCAGCCAAGGAGAGCTCCATCAGGACTCTGCTGATGGACAGCTAGGTTTCATTAAGGCCTACATCCACCAAGATTTGCTACCAGACATACACTGGTAACACACACTCTCCTCACAAACCACAGAAAAAAAACTGAACTAATGGCAATTTTAACATTGGTATGTACACAATTGCTGGAAATTATTCAAATTTTCTACTCTCCTTAGACATAAATACACTATCAACCCAGTTTCTGTTTTCACCTTTACATAAATGTCAGGATTTAGTAACAAAAACCCAGTAAAGCACATGCTTGGACAAACCTGAGACCTCCTCCGGTGAGTTGTAGTCCCAATTCCCACAGCAAAGGCAGCACTGCAGCCCCTCAGGAAACCTCCTCACTGCTGGCACAAGGGGCTGGGGAGAAGAAAACCTCTTCAGGCCCTGGCACCTCATTTACTCACCCACTGTACAGCTTTCAGGTGTGTGGGTCCAGGAAGAGGACTTGCCATCCTGATGACTTTCAGCTGTGTGGGTCCTGTGGCAGGAATTGCATTGAACACTGCATTCCCTAGGACACACCTGTTAACACTTAACAGAATCAACACTAATTAGCTCCTCCCTAAGCACCCTGCTCTTTCTAAAGCCTTATACATGGAAAAAGATAAAATACGCGTTCTGGTGGCAGTTTAATTTCCAGTTCTCCTTTCCATCATATTCTTTTATTTTCAGTTTTAGCTTTGATACATGTCAGTGTAATAATAATTTTGTGTAATAATAATTTTGTGTAATGATGCTCTAAGTAGGAGAGAAGGGCCTTAAAAATCAAATTTTTAAAGAGAAAGGCTTACCCAAGGGTTAGGAACAGTACTTTAGGGTGGACAGGGTGTTTTGACACCAGCGTCAACAACTGCAGATGAGCCAAGGGGGAAATGCAAGCTCTATAGAGGCTCCTGAGGGCACAGAGAGAGAGAGAGAGAGAAAGAGCAGGAGCTCTTCTGGGGTCTGCAGCCCCCAAATGGGTTTATTTTTTAGGCTGAGAAAGGAAAAGGCCGAAGAGGCTGACACCCCTATGCTGGCTAAAACAAACCCATCTATTCAGACATAATTCCTATTTGCAAGTAAATAATGCAGCATATTTTTTGCTTTACAGCTTCAGACTCTTGACATGGAGGAAATCATGGTGGAAACAGTCCTGGCCCCATGGGAAATCCTGCTGGTCATTTTTGCTGCAGTGCTGGTGATGAGTTCCCTGATGCTGCTGCCCCCCGCTGCGGTGGTGCTCTGGAGGATGAAGCGCGTGCCGCAGATCTCGCTGCAAGGCTCCGTGTGAGCCAGCCCTGCTCCCACCAGCGCCCTGGGAGGATGGCTCTCACTGAGAACCTCTCTCAGGATCCCTCTCACTGCCTGGGATCCACCCAAAACCAGTGGGTCTATCAGTCTGGTGTGCTGAGTTCCTGTGAAAAGAGCATGTGCGTGATTTTGTCACCGTGAACTGCAGCTCGCCGCTCTTCGCCTTCCATGGTCTGGCTGGGTTGTAATTACTGTTGCTGGCTCAGTTCCTAGACTGAGTTCTTCTCTTGTGTTATGATGGACTGAAAGAGAAGTAAGGATAATGCAGCACTGTATTCCCTTAATTAATATCAGGAAAACCTCCCTCTCTATAGTTACACTGTAAATATTACTGAAGCCTTTAGCTGACTGACACTTATGCAGGTGGATTTATCCAAAGCATGCAGGATGCTCTGGGGAGGCAGTAGTTTAGTCTGGTTGTATAGCAAAACCTAAAAAAATAAAATAAAATTTCAGAGAATGTTTCAAGAAATAAGCCTCCTCTGCTTCTGTTGTTTGAGCTGGAAACTTAATGGTTTAAAATGTTCTTAAATTCTTTCATTCTATATGAATTTTCCTCTCTCCTCAACCCCCTAGTGCCAGAACAAACCCCATCCTGGGGCTAGAGCAGGAATGGTCCAATGCTCAGACAGGCCAGACACCAACAAGAAGTTAAAGCAAACACACAGCAACCATTTACATGAATTAAATTATGCAAATGTACTCTGGGAAATAACACAATTAAATTTACTTTAGTTTTTAACTGTGTCATATGGGCTTATTGAGTCAAATCCCTGTCTCATATATAAATAAGAACTCAGGTGGTGGGAATAGAACAAAACTTCTTCTCTGCAAGTTTTTGAAAAACACCCCAGCAACCTAATCTCCAGCTTAGTATCAGGTTCATGACAGATGCTAATTAAAGCTTTCCAGCCTAATTCTTTCACACAGTGAAAGAATTTCACATAGTGAAACTCACTATGAAGATTTCTGACCAACAAATGAAACAGTTTCTGCTAGTTTACAGGCTTGTTTTCCTCATGAAATAAAATATGAGTGGCTTTTCTTTTCTTTTGTTGTTTGGTTTGGAAAGTCACTAGAATGGATTAACAAAATTGAGAGAAAAAAATGGGGTTTAGCACCAGTAGAAAAATTATACTGCAAAGTACTCCAGATATTTTATCTGAGCATTGGTTGATAATGATTTGGCTGGGAAGATTTAAAAACGTTCTAATTTCATTTGATAGAGATCATTTGTTTGCCATAAATAAATAAATAACCAAATCAAAACCCAGTGATTCAAAACTCATTGTTTTTCTTTAAGACTACAGCACTTTGGTCTCCAACACAATGACTTAATTTATTGCCACATGGTTTATAAGCAGCCAAAGCAGCCAACTCATCCCTTTTCTGGTGTAATTGTCTGTTCCACTCTTTGTCATGTGACTGTCTGCTTCTGGGCCCTAAAGCAGTTGAGGTTATTTATGGGGTTTTTTACTTGTAATGACTCAATTCTGAGCCTGAAATATAAGTATGTAAATATATATATTTGAACCATTTATCTGATTAATGAGGTAAAGGTCAATTTTACATCTTGTACCACAAACCTATGCTGTCTGTGTCTGAGAGATTGACAGGAATAGGGAAAAGGTAAGAAAGGGAAAGGAAACACAAACAGATGAGATGTCTGTCTTCAGACCTACAGCTTCAATGTTTGCACAACAGAAGAAAATTAAAATATTACCTCAAGCACAGATTCCACTGAAAACCAAGCAAGCAGTAACTAAATTTCTTGTTTATATTTCACAATAATTCACATGCACATTGTTGGGTAGCTATGGCTCCTCAAACGAGCTGGATCACCAGTGCTAAGTTGCCTTTGATCTTCACTTTTACTTAGTGCCAGGTGGACAATGGACAGGGTTGCTGCTGCTGCTCTAAGCCACAGTCAAGCAAGCAAGTGAATAAAGTATTATACCCCTACAGCCAGGAACTGTTGCCACTCACAGCTTTAATGGTCAGCAGAGCAATAATAGTGATTAACTGGCAGCTGTAAGAGTGAGTAGAAGTATGGTCCTTTCTCAGTAAAGAGGACCCCTCACACAGGACAATTTCTGATAACAATCAGTGTTATCACTATCTGCAGAGATCCTGAAGAAGTTAAGCCAATAGGAAGGCATCCATTAAAAAAACTATAGATCTTATTTAATTCCAGCTAGACAAATTAAAGCCATAAAAGCGGTCTTCTTTCTTTGAAACACTTCTACCATGAGCTGTGGGATCAGATTTAGCCTATATATCCATACCCCATAACTGAGGTCACGACTATGACCTCCAGACCTTTAACTAAATAAAAGCTGTGTGTTAGCTGTGATTTCACTGCTCTGCTCCTGCTGCCCGAGGGCAGGCAGAGGCTGGGCTGTGCTCAGGCTGCTGCTGCTGCTGCTAGTAGCCACAGATGATACAATCAGCCCCCTGGTCCCGGCTGGAGCCGTCGATGCCTCGCTGGGCCATCTCCTGCAGGAAGGTGTTCAGCTGCTCTGCCTGACTCTCAGGGAAGGCAAGCGTGTGCACACAGGTGCTGTTGCTGGGGAAATAGGCAGATTTAGCCCCACTGATGGCCACCTCAGAGGCTGGAAAAGACCAAAGATGACAATAAATACATACATACATAAATAAATAGGCAGCTGAATTAGTTTAGCTTTGTCCTGATCTTTGAACGTGTGCTGGCATTCCAATTTTCTAAACTAAAGTCTCCAACTTGGAATAAAAGTGCCTAGATGATTGCTTGCTTTTATTAAGCCTTGGAAAACAGCTAGCAACTGCTCTAGCAACTAGGCACAGTCAACACTAAAATATTTTCCATTAAGCATAGGAGAGGTAGGGTGGCCTTTTTGTGTATCTATATGCACATATATTTTTAAATTAAGGCAATAACCACAGAGTCATACAGCCTGCTTTGGGTCACAGATTGAGCAATGGATAAAATGGGAGCAGTCTTACAGTCCTTGGGTTGCCATGAAGATGGCAGCACTGCTGGCTGGGGCCCAACTGCTGGGCTTTATTGTGTGTACATACAGGTGTTGGCCAATTTGCTGAGATTCTTCAACTATTATTGCAAGATAAACAGTTTTATGTCCTATTGATGTCTATCCAGAGGGGCACACAATCCTTGTGCAACGTGGGGTTTGTGTTAGGGCGATACCAATTTTCTGGTTCATTTTCCCACAAACATTTGCATAAATGCCATATTTGGTACCCCAAGATGAAACAGCAGTGCCTTCATGAGAATATTATAGTTAAAATGTTTTCTTGTTCATCAGTTTGCCAGCTCAGTGCTGGCTCTCACAATGTCACACATGACAAGGCTGTCACAAAAAGAGAAACTTTTCTTTCCTCCTATTTTTTTTTGAACAAAACAGAGGAAGCCTTGTGTCCTCATGAACAGATATATCTGAGAAGCACTCACGGTTGCAGACAGCCAGTGCCTTTTCCCCGACAAGCTGCGTGGTCCAGGAAAACCCCGTGGCATTGCCACACACTTCATACAGCCTGCTTCTCCTGAGAAACTGGAAGTCATAACCCTTGAAAACAGAGGTGGGGAGAAAACAAACAAACACTGTCTTAGGGTACATCATGGTAGCTGCAAGGGGCAGAAACAGGGCAGCTAAATACAAACACTGCAAAATATCCCCAGCTCTGAGGGATATAAAAAAAGTATAGCAAGCAAAATTAGGCTTAACCAAACAAGCAGTTGTAGAGGGAGGAGTAGATGCAGCAATGCAGGAGCATTAAGGCAGGAATGTTACCTTGTTGCACATGGGCTTGCAGTACTGAGTGTTGTCAATGGTCACACACACGAGCCCCCCGTTTTTTGGGGCCACTGGGCGTGGGCATGGAGGTAGCTGCTTGCAAACTTTTGTGTGGATAAAAAGAAAAAAGAAAAAGAGCGAGTAAACAATATATCAGAGTGAAAGCGGGTATAAAAGCTTCCCCTTCCCAAGCAAGTTCCTTGACCTGTCTCCACCAGCTGACATCATCAAAGCAAGCATTTTTGCTTGTTTAAAATTTTTTTGCCCCCCCCACTTTTTTTTTTTTTTTGCCACACCCACCAAATTTTCCCATCACTGTGACCACAGGCTCAGCCCCAGCAGCTCACTGTGGCATTTGCATTTGCAGCACTGACATTCAGTGCTATTGTATTGTATATAGCATTGTATTCTATATACAATGTGCTATATTTCTTGGGAAAATATGACTGGCATGCCAGCTCAAGACAGCTCAGGGGCTCTGGCTGGAGGGCAGAGCAGGCCCTGCTGGCCCTGTGACTGTGCTGCTGCTGCTGCTCAGCACTGGTGCCTGGGCTGCAGGGACAGCAGGACCCCCTGCTTGTCCTGCTGTGCCTCCCCAGTCCCAGTGCTCCCTGTTGCTGAGACATCTTTTACATTATGTCCCTCCTCCCCTAAATAAATGCAGACACTTGGTTCATTCTGCAGTAGAAAAAATTTCCTTTGTGCTTCTCCTCTGCAGCTTTGTTCAACGCCCAGCAAAGGGGTTGGCTCAGGAGGGGCCTCACATTGCTCCTGAACAGGGCGCAGCAGATCAAGTGTTTCTTGAAGTGTCCATGCCAGGAAATTGATGGAAGCTTTTTCACCCTTGGCAATCATTTCAGGCAAGCATTTTGAATATTTCTGTGGAGTTAGGGGAGAAAAAATCGATGTGAAAAGGAAAGACTTTGGAGCCTTAGAATTAACCTATCTGTGAACATATGTAAATAAAGAAGCTCATGTATTTTTAGGTAGCTGCTGTTATTTATCTTGCTATACTGCTTATGTTCAAGCCACTTTATACATCTGGAGCCGGGCCAAACTGGAAAATATATCTAACAAGGACACTTTTTGGACTACCAGTAGCAGGACCGCAGCTGTGCTAAGTCAGATGACGCTAATGTTTTTCTGCTCTTGCGTGTGGCTCCCCTCCCCTGCGAGTACTTTGTACATTGCCAAAGCAATACACGAGTTGTGCTTGCCCAGCCAGTGAAGGCAGACACAGCAGGAGCCCACCAGTACAGGAGGTGGGTGCAGAACAACCCTGGGTCAGCCAACCTCTTACCTTGAGACTCCCATTCACATCGTCTATGGTTGCACTTCTGCATTCACTTAGATCGGCAAAAGCTCTGATTTCAGTAAAATCTAAAAGAGAAGAAGAAGCAGGTACTTAGCTAGTGCCTCCTGACACATGAAGAAACCCCAAATAACACTTCAAATGTCACAGAGAAACCGTCCTTCTATCCTTCTTCTATTCTATCCCACAGTCCTAGTACCAGCTTGTACACCTGAGGTGATCAGGGCTCAATTCTGAATAATCTGTACAAGTATTGATTGATGGAAACAGCAATGTGAGCACCTGCTCGTGGCCACTCAGGGCTGAGTTCCCAAGCAGACCCTTCATTTCTCTAGACAGCCCTATTTAAATAATTGTTAATCATATTCAAGAACATCTTACCTGCAAGAAGAACTGCTAAACTTAGAACAAACAGTGTTTTCCAGGGGAGGCAGGAGCCGACCATTTCTCTCTGCAGGAGACCACAGGTAATTGTTTGTTGCTTGTGGTGCCTGAGAGCAAAAGCCCTGCAGTCGGGCACAGAGCCGTGTGCCTGTGTGTGGCTGGCTGTTTACCCTGTGCCTCACTCCACAGTGGTGCTGTGATCAGGGATTAGGGGGAGGCACACATTGCCCCACTTGCTGGGAAGCCCAAGGAGAGCTTGCCAGAACAGTCTGGGGGAGGGCAAGGGCATGTTCTCACTAGGGCACTGAGGCAGACATGCTCTGCTGCTGCCAGCTCCACTGGGAAATTTTCAGATTAACTGGTTTACTGTAAACATGTTTAGTGTATGCACATTCTTGCATGCTCTGGCTCTCTCACCACCTTCCCATCTGTGTGTTTGCCTCTCAGATACACACACAAATATACTTTAATAAGGAAGACATAATAATGCCTTAACTAGTATGTCATGCTTCAAGAGAAAGCTCAGAGCATCAAATGACAACAGATTTGAAACAATGGGTTATAGTCTGCATCGTGTAGCATTCAGAGTTTTGCTAATTTTTTTTTTTTTTTTGGATGAAGCCATGAACCTCATGTGGTTAAATCCATTTATGGGAAGAGCTGAATAGGTAGTAAAATTCCCACAAAAATTCAACCTTTTCTACAGTGCACTTTTACTAGCAGATTAATCCAATTGTCCAAGGGGTGTGCCTGACCCATGTGTGAAATGCAGGGTTCAGAGTCACAGCCTTTCACCTGACAGCCTGTCACACACGTCCCCACACTGCCAAGCCTCAGGCCAGCCTCACCTTCCTGCCAACCAGCTGGGCACACACACACCCCTCCTCCTCTCCAACAAACCTTTAATGGTTGTTATTGTCACCACCTGAGCAGAACTGTTCCTTTCTTCTGCAGGTGTTTCTTTTTGTTGAGCACGGACTTTCTGTTTTCATGTCATGCTATGAAACTCATTTTTTTATTTCTTAATTCATTTTAAATTATTTTAATGTTTTAATAATTTCTTTTCATTAATTGTTCATTCACTTGCTTCTGCTGGTGGTAGTGTACCACATTATGACCTGGAGCTCCAGAAGAAGTTAAGCCAAAGGGAAGGCACCCAGGGCATTGACAAAGAAATGTCTTCCTGTGCCATCTCAGGGACCTCTTGATAAGCAGGTATGTGTAGGACTGTAATGCTTCCACAAAACAGTTCTGTGTCAGCATGAATGGTGACCTCCTTATTATTTGCAAAATGCCTTTCTATACATGGCTGACAGGTAAAAGATCCTTAGCAAAACAAGTCTTTAATAACAAAGGTCAAGGTTTATGTTTCTGGGCAGACCAACAAGACCTGGCTCCAAACAGCTTACCTTCTGAGGCTGACACACACATATTCCATATTCCTTGGAAGGTAAGCAATATGCAGCTAGGAAAACAGTCCCTGGGAAATCTTTGCCAACACGTTCTCTAAGATGCAGGTGGTCTTTAAGATATTTTCCTGCCAAAAGGTACCCAGGTGGGTATCCAACGAGGCCCACTGATTAATGTGGTAAGTCTTTGGGAGATCAGAAGCTACACACAAACCTGTTTATCTCAACTTACACAGAACACAGAGCACATTAGCATAATTAATAAAAGTGGAGAGACCTCTGGCTTGACTAGATAGAAATTGTGTTTATGACACTTGAAAGGAATAAATGTCAGCTTTTTCTTTACTGTTCATCACAGGCACTTTCTTTCCACCACCACATCTGTTCGGGAGGCGCTGTATGAGGACATTTATGTAGGAGATAAACACCGGGTGGCAGCACTTCTCCAGCCCAGATTTATCGGAATGCTGGCTAAAAGCATTAAGTCCCTCTCGGGAGCCGCACACAGGCAACCCTCGAACTGGGGGATTAAGTTGTTGCCGACTGGCAAACAAAACTGGTCGCAGAAGGATAAACGTGGTCTCACACCCTCCCAACAGGTTAAACAAACCTGTGCCTAACTCAGGTATTTGCAAAGAGTAGCTTGCCACTGTCGAGGACAGTGCAGCACATGGGCACAGAGACGTCCTTGTCCTCAGCCTCGGCCGTGTCCCGGCCATGGCAGCAGCGACCCTGACCTGTGGGAGGAGAGGCGGCCGCTGGCTCCGGCAGGAGCGGGGACAGCGGGAGCAGCCCCGGCCACAGCCGGGAGCAGCCCCGGGCACACGCCCCGAGCCAGCTCTCCGGGGGACACTGCTCCAAATGTAACCTCTGTGTGTTTGGTGAAGTTTTGAAATTATTTCTCTCAGCTATATTTTATTCCCAACTTATATCCAACATAGAAAGCCATGCAATAAACCTGATGCTTGGGAGCAAAAATTATGAAAAAATACTGTATAGCACGAACCTAAGAGTTACAAATAAAAATCTAATACTTTTTCACTGAATTTCCATTAATCACAAGGACTGAAGAGTGATCATACACGTATTAACAGGGAAATGCATATAACAATTTCAAAATCAAATAAAATTCAATTATGTTGGTAAACTAAATTCCTACAAGAGTAGAATCAGCTGAGTTGAGATGGACCATTTTACAGCAGCATAAAAAAAAAAAAAAACAGAGAAAAATATACACCTTTACATTCATGGTAGGAAAAACATTTTTATTCTATGATTGTTGTGTCATAGGAGAGCACTTACGTTTCAAAAACACAGGTAATTGAAACGCGACAGTAACAGCACATATGCACTGAAGGTGATTTAAATATTACATATATGCTAACATCTTCTATAAAAGAGGCAAAGATACTGTTAGGTGCTATTCAGCCTTCTCCCATCAAAGCAGCCCCCAGCTGTATGCATTGCTAACTCCAGTAAGGAAATTGGACCCCAGAATTTCCCATTGTCTAATCAGAAGCAACAGATCTGCTGATCCTTAGTCAGAGTTGGGAAAATCATTTTCACCTTTGCCCATCAAAGGTTTGAGGTTCAGCTTTTGGTTTGAGTACCTGAGTCACACTTCGTCTTTATCCAAAGAACCAACAGAGCAGCAGTTAAAAGTAAACTGTATTTTGTTGTCTTATGCTGATTAAAAAAAAAAAAGACTGTCCATTATATCTTAGCTAATGAAAGACACTGAGGGTTAAAAAAAAAATCAATTTCCAAGAAAATAACTTTTTCTTTCTTTCCTTTTAAAATCTAAAATTCCTTATGTTGAATATAAAGCTGTCAAATTTGATTTTCAGAAGCATCCTTATCATTAGTCTTCCTTTCTGTTTCTAAAAGGTGACATGTCACTAATGTCAAAACACGAGTTTTTTAGGCACTTCCCATGAGAATTCCTGTCTTCCAAAGTGACCATAACATGCTGTCTTCTGGTAAATGGGCTTTTTTAAATCCAGATCCCTGTGTGCATAATAAAAAGAAGGAAAATTTATTCATATTAAGATACTTAATGATAACTACTATTAAAATCTTGATGTTGATATCCATCCCACCCCCTTAGACAAGCAAGCATATTATGGGGATGCAAGCATACCAATGAGCATGTTCAATGGAGACAATTAAAGTGACAACACTACTTAAATGTCTTTAATGTATTTTGGGCTACAGGAAAAGGCCTTATTACTAAGAATTTAATTGTAATGGAAAAGATGAAATAACCTTAAATTCCTTTTTATCAGAGCAAAGTAACTTAAAGTTCTTGGAATGTAAGAGTTGTTTTATTTGACTTCCATATACTATAGAAGGCCAAACCTTCAGCAACAGCTGAAGATTTTGCAAGAAATCATTTCTTGGATGCAACTACTGGGATATTTTATTTTCTGTGTGTTTCTTTACCTGACAATGACTCCAGGCCGAAGATCAAAGTTTTTGTGCACAATGTCCAGCAGCTCTTTCTCTGTTTTTTGGGAAGTTCCATAAGTGAACAGTGAAATAGACAGTGGATGAGCAACCCCAATGGCATAAGAAACCTGTGGGAAAAAAGGTACCTTAGTCAGCCAATAAACAATACACCTCAGGGCAACAGTGGGCAGCAGGAAAGCATTAATTTATGAATCATCTTATGAAAACTAAGGCCTCACCTTCACTTCTCATATTTGTACTATCTGTATTTGTAGAAAAAAGAGAAAACTTTGAAAATGCTGAGGCCTCTGGATTACTTTCTCCTCCATTATCCAGTCACTTCATGCTCATTTCAATGACAGTGAGTGTCAGAGGGTTGAGGGCTCAACAAATATCTGGAAAAATACCCAATAAAATAGCCAAAAAGCTAAATGCAAAGTTCCAGTTTCAAGAAGCCAGCTGGCTATTAGTGGGCTTGAACCAAGCATCAAGCCTTCCTTTCTCCAAAAAACCATCACCAAGACCACTTCTACTACGGTGGCTCGTACCATTCGAAGAAAATCTCAGAAGGGGAAATGGTTCTGAGAGAGGCAACATCCTCAGCAAAGCATACCTGAACCAGGACACGGCGACAGAGCCCAGCCTTCACCAGGGACTTGGCCACCCAGCGGGCGGCGTAGGCGGCCGACCTGTCCACCTTGGTGTAGTCCTTGCCAGAGAAGGCCCCGCCGCCGTGCGCTCCCCAGCCGCCGTAGGTGTCCACGATGATCTTCCTCCCGGTGACACCGGCATCGCCCTGCACCAGTGACAGAAGATGTCCATTTCACATCCACTCAGTCTCACGCTAGGCTGTGCATTCCCTCAGAACGCTGCAGCAAGGTGTAAGTTGACCACACAGGCGTTGCTGGGGGAGAGCTGAAGGAATGAACTTGTCTCACCGAGGTACAACGCTGGCTGGAATTGTTCCTTAAAGCCAGATTCTCAAGATAAGCCATTCACAAATGTGTTTGGTTAATCAAGCAAACAGGCTTACACCCAGATAACTACAGCATGCAATGCCTGTTTTAATTTCCTGTAAATATGGAAGTTTTGGGTTAGAAATTACCTACTAAGTATCCAAACCTATTACGGAATATTGCTAAAATGCTATGTGCCATAAAGGAACTAATGAGAGATTTCACATTGTTTAAAATATATTAAAAACAACAACAACAACAAAAAATCCAGGCTTTCATATCTTTTAGTCAAAATCACAAGTTGTGTGAATATTAAATAGTAGATTATTTTCTTATTTACAGTCTAAGGTATGTCAGTGGTACCTTATAGATGGTTACATGGACACTGGCACCTAGCACTTCCAGTGCAGTATCAGAGACTGTCATATATGTACTAAAAACCACATTTTCAACCCCAAAATATTTATAGTCTAATTTGAACTGTACACAACAGGTATGGAGTACTAGGCAATTATAGGTAGTTGAGAAAGGATTACTTTTTTCTAAGAAAAGATACTTATAGATGAATATTCTAAAATATTAAATAAGGAAGCACAGAAAATATTTTAGTTGCCTACAGCTATCTTGACTGCTCCTCACAAGTACTTCATATTTTCATTTGATCTGGGTTAGCTGATCAGCACCGGACTAATTGTCTGACCCCTGCAATTTACTAAATCCTTAAGCTTTCTGGTGTGAAAGAAAACATGTTCAAATTTTAAATTCCACTGCCACCTGTGCAGGCAGATTTGAAAATCTTTGCCTCAGAACATCATGTAACTAAAATTCAACTGCTGGAATGTTTGCATGGCAAACACAAGTGGGGAGTCAAAGTTTTTCTTAGAAAGACTGTGCACATACACAGAAGTAAACCTTTGGCACTGTTTGTTCCATTCTGCTAAGAAAGCCCTGAGACATAAATCTGGATTTTAGCTAGCTGAGGGTGTATTAAAGGATCCTGCTCTTGGATTTTTCTGCTTGTCTCAAACCTTAATTTTTGATGGTGCAGACAGTTGCAATGAGAGCACTTTGCAAACCACCACGACCTGGCTGCAGAACCGAGTGAGAGGAAGAATAAATGGACATGTGAAAGGCAAAACAACCCACCCCTTGTTTCAAGGGTGCTGAACAAGTACAAATGGACTCATGAAGTGTGTGGGGAAGTCATCCTTGTGATGAGCTGTAATGTCTGTCCTCATCACACCAGCAGGTATTGCTGGTAGGAACACAATGACAGCAGCAAACCAACTCATTTTGCCATAGCCAGAATTCAAGGTCCCACCACACTCAAAAACATAAGGTGAAAATCCCAAGTGAAATATATGTATCTTTCTTAGATGAATTGAGCTGGAGGTAAGAGAGCCTCCTGTAGCTAGCTTTGTTAAAAATAAAACTGAGTAACACTCTTCTGAGAAATAAGCAGAAAGCTAAAGCTGTTAAAGTCAAGAGGAGAAATAGTTATTTTCTGGTTGCTGCAATGCCATTGTAAATTGCACAAGTGATGATAGCAGTTGGAAGGTCATGGACACATAGGCAGATTGACCCATACTGAGTAAACTAAGGCCAGGTTTAAACAGCTGTAAATGGACACTGTGACTTTTCTCAGTTTGTATGTGCAAACATATGCAACACAGCTCCAGCACAAGAGTAGCAAGGAATACCTGGCTGGCTTATCACTTGTAACTATAGTACATTTTAAAATGGATGCAGTTCAGTATACATCTGAAAGATTTACATTTTTAATGGGTGCACTTCACTGCACACATAAAAATTTTCCTGTGTGTAGCCTTCTTTTTGTATGTAGCTATGATTGCTGCCTTGGTTCATTCACTCTAAGTTACAGCTCAAGTTTGACTTTCCTTTTGTGCATAGTCTAAGATGTCAATGATACACAAAATTACAGTGATACAACCCATTCAATTGCATAGAAATACATCTTTTGTAGAATCAATAATTATAGTGGTAAATCTCAACATCTTCCTACCTGTTACCTGGCACTAATGAAAAAAAGACAGAGTGCCTTAGAAATAATTCTAGAAAATTCTGGTAAGTGAATGAATTTGTAAAACAAAGGGAAAACACTGTCTACTTGGATTTGTTGTAAAATTGAACCTAACTTTAGGAAGGAGCTTTGAAGTTTTGTTGTGATAGTTCTGAAGGCATCTGAAGACTAAAAAATTCGTAATGGTAAATTTGTTTTCAAAAACTAAATCTCAGAACTGCTAATCCTACAGAGAGTGGAAATTCTTCCTGACTTTGAAGAGTACAGGATCAAATTATAAATCCCATCTCCTGCACTGCCTAAAAGTAAAAGGAACATTTATTTTCTCACCAGAAGAAGCCTTATTGGGGCTGATTTTCAGGACAGATGAACACCTTCAGCTCTTACTGGTGTCAGACAGAATGGTGAGAGCTATGCAGGTCTGAAAAGCAGGTTCACTGTAAGAGCAGTAAAGCTTCTCTTGTCCATCTCTCTGTAAGAAGTGCTTCCCATGAGGAAGGACTGCAGGACTCACTCAGTGCTGGTCCCCAGAGGGCTTTGAAAACCCAGAACTGGGCTCTACACTCTACGTGCAGTGGAAGATTGGATGCAGGCTTGCCTGCCTGGTCACAACACATGTACAGTATCACTGGGCCCTCAAAGGTTACTTTGGCATAGGGCACGTGGAACCCTGGGCCCTTCTCCCACAGCAGGAAAAGTCTTCCACTGGGCAGCTTGCTCCTTACCCTGGGACAGAGAGGCCAAAACCTGAACGTTGAAGACACACATGCAGTGAAAGGCAAGACCACCAAAACAATACAACAACACAAACCTGAGGCCCTCCAATAACGAAACGTCCGCTGGGCTGAAGGTGATAAACAGTTTTGTCATCCAAGTATTTGGCAGGGACGACGACTTGGATCACACGCTCCTTCAGGGTCCTGCGCATGTTCTCCAGAGAAATGCTCTCATCGTGCTGCACCGAGATCACAATGGTGTGAACACGCACGGGCACCACTGCCCCGTTCTTCTGGATGTACTGAACTGTCACCTGAGGGGCACAGGGACAGCGGGAAAAAACAACAAAGTTCCTGTAAATGTCCTAGTGGTATCCATCAAATGTCACCCGGGCTGTTCCAGAAGCAAAACCGTAGCAGAATGTCAGTACTGATGTTAGAGTGGTCACTGCTCGCAGTGATGCCACGGTATGAGAAATGAAGCCTATATCCTCACTGCATTTTTGCTATGCTAAAGAAAAAAAAAAAAAAGAAAAAAAATAGAAAAAACCCAACTCTATAAGGACAACTTGATTCTCTATGAAATCATCCAAAATATGCCTTTCAGGTGGGGTTTCCTTCAAAACTCTCAAGCCTCAGAAATTTATGTTCTTAGTGCATCTTGAAAATGTCAACTTTAACCCCTAAATACAAATAAATTCTCTGGATGTCACTTTTCCAACAAGCACAAACCACTTTAGTTCTGGAGGGTTAAATGTCCCTTCACTGGCAGGTGGTGAAGTGCTCTGAGACAAGTTAACCATTTTCCAACAGCCAAGGAAACAATGTCAGAAGCAGTGGAAAAGCTTTATCTGCTCCCTGTAGGTTACCCTGATAGGCTGAAACACATCAACAACTGTCTTCAAAAAAATTTCAGTATTTCTGGAAAGAAAAGGTGCTGGTTTCCAACTTTCTGGACAATCCCCTGCAGTATTTACCTGTGTCTTGGAGTCAGGCCTCAGCCAAGGGAGCTCTCCGCTACGCCTCAGCTCTGATAACCTGGCGTTCAGTTTATGGGCAAGAATAATTGTTAGGGGCATGCATTCTTCTGTCTCATCTGTTGCATAACCAAACATCAAACCCTACAGAAGGAGAGAACATACTTCAATCACCTTAAAGGCACCACAATCAAAGGCAATGAGATTTAATCTGGAGCACAGAGTCAGCAGTATCCTCAGGTTTACTTTCTCCTGTTTTACATCACAGTGCAAGAAGCCAAAACTCATATCAGGCTCCAACATGTTACAGTGTAATGAGAAGCAGACCATGTTCCTAGAATTTTTTCACTAGCCTGAAGGCTTACATGTTGAGCTAGAAACCTAGACAAAAATGAAGACATTTCTGTGAAAAACCAATAGGTTCTTTCATAGAACAAAAAAAAAAAAAAAAATCTGCTGGAGAAAACATTTCAGAGCTATTCTGTCATGGGAAAAATGTTTTCAGTAGCCTGGAAATGTTCCAGAGCCTTTTATGTGTGAATACAGACACACTTATACTTACTGCAGTTCACATCTGAAATTTCAGTGGAATGGGGTGTGGGTACTCCATGAAGGACGTACCCTTCAAACAGTTTAAGGCACCTGCTTCAGATTTTTCAATGCCACATGCTTAGAGTCTCAGCTTCAACTGTTATATATTATAGTCATACTGTTATATATTATTTTTATAATTCTGTCATGTTCCCTGTGTCAGATTATCATTTGCTAAATAGAATTAGCAGCATTTTCTTCCTCCTCATCCAGGGTATGTTGTTGGGGGGAGGAAAAAGGGAAAAAAAAGACAGGAAGGCACTTTGGTCAAATGGAAAGTGAGGCCATCAAAGTGTCAAAAAAAGTCAAATCTCTTTTCATCTTATGTAGTATTATGTTCCCACGACAGCAGAAAAGCATTTTAATGTAGACCTCAAGGGATTTTTTTAACAATATTAGCTTGGCTCCTGATACTTGCACTTACAGTTCTCAACAGCACTCATATAAACTGGATATTACTTCTAATGATAACTAGTAAATGTTGAATTAACTTATATAGCACCAGTCACATTATGCAGTTTTTCTGTTAGTATCTCTCTCTTGGGAACACACCATAAATGTGTACATGTGTTCTTTAGCTCAGAGAAATGCAGTTTGGACAGCCTTAATTACATGGAGCACCTAGTACAAGAGCTGCCTCTGTAATAAGTGAGAATTAAATTCACTCTGGTATTTATTGTACTAATGTTGAGGGCAGGTGAAACATCACCTAATTTTTTGCTGCACAAAATCTCAACAGCTCTTTGAATGTGAAAAGATCCTTTGTTTATTTCATGTTACATGGCAAGACTGGCTGCAAGATGAATGGTCTGATGAACCTATAACTACACAACAAAAACATGAAATACATAAGCACAAAACCTTTGCTGAGTTCTAAAAGGAACCTCCTCAGCCACTACAAACTGCCCAGTTCTCCTGATTTGCCTGGAGTGCTAAAACAACACCAGACAAAAGTCTACCCTCAAGGAACCTCCAACTGTTTTAGTAAAATTATGGGTTTTATTCTGGGGTAAAGGAAAGTGTGTAAATACTTTGACATGGGTTTTGACATACAAGATAGGGCATTAAAATGTAGTAAACTTTTTCCATTAAAACAACTTTGGTGTTTTAGATGTGATGCTATATCTACCTGATCTCCAGCACCAACATCCTCTTCATTCCTGTGTAGATGAACACCTTGGGCAATATCAGGTGACTGCTGCTCCAGTGCCACTAAAACATTACAAGTCTTGTAGTCAAAGCCTATTTGGAAAAAAGAATAGCAGTGAATTAGCTTTTTCTGCCACAATTTAGGAAAGCAACACGGAACCAGAGGACAAAATTTTTATTCTGAAGGATATCACATTCAGAACTCAAAACCAAACTGCTATTCTTTAGTAAAATTTTTGTCAATACCACACTTGAAATCTTTTTTTGGATGGGGTGGATCATACAGGGTTGCCTTTCTTGCTTGTTACTGGTTATTTTTTCTTGCACTGACTCCCTGTGCCCAGCCAATTCAGATGATGAGCCTCTCTCAAATCAATACTAATGAAGTCCTCTACACGAATTCCCAGAAGCTGAGTTTTTCAGCAACTGAAGACTCTGCTCTTTGTTATATTATTTGTAATACATACAAAGAAGTGTCTGTACTTAAATCTCTCATGGGACTTTGCATGAACCACAAACAGAAAAACACCAGATTCAGGTCTCACAACACATCTGAAAATGGGAATGTATATGGCTTTCCAAGACCAAAAGTAAGGTTTTAAAAAAAAGTCTTTTGAAAGACTTACAAAAGATTGTGGCAAAATTTCCCACCTGTTCCTAGGTATATTAATAGTAACTTGCTTCTCTCCAAATCCAACCTTTCCTAGAACTGTAGCTACTGACAGCTGCTGACCAAACTCATGTTCAGCCAGTACAACATATATACACGTCCATATGCATATGATCCACTTGAATGCTCTTCACCCTCTTTTCAGTAGGCTATATAGAGAAGAAAATTATATTTATGTACATAATTGTTTGGTTTAGGGTTTTTTTTTACTTCTAGAAATAGTTTTTTATTGGGTCACTGAATCTCCCCTCATCATTCTTGGCAGTTTGGATAAAAAGGAGATTTATGACATCCTAGATTTGCTTCTGTGTTCTGGAAGCACTGCTGTTGTGTGACAGTGCAGGCAACCTGAGCTGCTGTAATATTCTCCCATCACAACCTCATGCAAATTCGATTGCAATCAAAGGCCTGCAGTAAACAACTTGTAAACCAAAGGCTCTTAAAAGATACACTTCACTAACAGAATACTTGGAATATTTCTACTGTATAAACAGATACATGCAAATCAGAAAGCGAAATGTGTCTGGTGCACAGAGTATTTTGTCTTTTTTATCATTTGCATCTCTCACAACCTAGGTCTGGACAACACACTGCTCAGTGTGAAAGGAGATACTCAGAGCTAACAAAGCACCTTGCAGTGATAACCACCTTTACACCTGAGAATTCTAAACGCTACTGCAGTACAAAAATACAAAGGTACAATGAAAAGAACTAGGTTTCTTCTCTCTCTTTGCACCAAGATGCAACAATCAACTTGCCAAATGAAAAACCAAGAGTCAAGTTCTTGCAAGTTTGGAGGAGTGGTAGGTTCTATGGTTCAAGTTGCAGTTGACTGTTGTGGCCAAATACCACAGTTCAAAGTATAGTCTGCCTACTCCAAATTCAGTTCTAACTAATAAAAGGTCTTTACTTACTGGGGTAAAGCCAGAAAATGTATCATGTAGCACCATGTAGGCAGCCTTCACACAGCACATTCAGTTTGTAGCAGGCTTGCTAAAGCCCTTGTATGGAAGTAGTGACAGACCTGTTTTGCAGTTGCCTATTGCTTGCTCTTCCACAATTTCATGAGTTTTTCCACCAACCTTTAGCTGAATCATCATAGCCAATATGTCTAATTGCATCTCGGACAACTCGCTGGTAATCCACAATAGCACGAGAAGTGATCTCCCCACAGAGCAGCACCATTCCTGTCTTACATACTGTCTCTGAAAAGAGAGATGAGAGCAGGATTATAACAGCAGAATATGCCAGCCACCAAGACAAAGAACTGTGTTTGTGATGATGCTGATTTTGAGAGATCTATTGGGTGTATACAGTGTAAATCCTTTCTATCCATATTTTTAGCATTGTAACTACATCTATAAAAAATTCTTTTCATATTCACCATCTGTCTGAAAGCAAGGAAAAAAGTAATATGTCCAATTTACAAAAGGGAAAGTCATGACACTGAGCATGATTCAGTGATATGCAAACCTGTTTCTTCCAGGACAGTTCAGTCCACACACAAAATCGATGGCTCTACTCTTCTACAGCCTGCTTGCTCTTCAGTCTTCACAGAAACTTTTAGTGTTTCTTCTCATCTCTCCTTTTGAAAACTGAAATTCTTATGTCATTTTTTTGAAATTGAAATGAGCTAGGTCTTAGTAAACATCCTAAAAAAAGAATGTGATTGTGTGATGACTTAAAGCAAAGCATCAAGCAACTTACCACAAGCAACCTTGGCATTCGGGTCCTGTTTGAGATGGGCATCTAGTACAGCATCGCTGATTTGATCACAGATTTTATCTGCAAGACATCAAGGCTGCGATTCAAAACCACAGCACCCAATACAAAACATGGACTGTTTGCATCACTTTCAGTGGGTATTTCAGAAAGGAATACTTTTATTGCTTATTACTGGCATATTTAAGGTAGCTAAATAGAAAGGCACATCAAACATCCTTCCAGCAAATTCAGTAGACACAGTGGGGCATTTACCCACCGGTGTCAACTAACCAACTAGAACTTTATCTGTAGTTTTCTGCACTTAGATGTGAAACAAGTGTGTAATGGACAGAATAACCTGAGAGGGTAACAGGTTTTACTTGCAGCTTTCTCCTTCTCTAGCACCACCAGCTCTGCAAACCAGCAGTGCTCTAATGGAATGGTGATGTTCCACCACCATCTTCCATTGCCCCAACAGAAAGTGCAAAAGGAGATACTCAGAGCTAACAAACCTACACTACCTTTACCACCTACACTGGTGATAAAGCCTGAGAGAGTGTTTAGATGAATGGAGATAATGCACAGCTCAGTGGAGGGTTGGGTTTTGGGTTGCTTTTTGTCGCTGCTTCCTCCCATCTGGCAATGTCACCTCCTAATAATCCCTGCAACCCACCCAAGGCAGCACAGGGAATACACACACAGAAGCAAAGAAAGGGTTACCAGCTGAAGTTTGCCTGAGGTAAACCTTTAGCTACATGCCAAATACAAAGGTTTCCGCTCAAGCTTGTCATAACAATATTTTATCTTTTTCTTTCTTTCTCTTCTAATCTTTAAAATAAATATTGAATCTTAATCAAATAATCTAGCTAATCTAATGGACACAAAAGGGCAGCACCCATAGCAATGTCTTCTGCCTGAAAATGGTTAATTTTCTTACATAATTTAATTTTATTGTTTTTCAAAAAAGGTCTAGTACTGCTTTTAGATTTTGACATAACAAGCTGTTTGGCAAAATAAATTAATCTCCTGCCTTGCTGTGTGCAACACAATCTGTAGGAAAGCAGTGTTTTGTAACAGTCTGTCATTAGAGGCTTTCAATACACTTAAGCTCAAGTCAAAATAAATTCACACTTATTTTCATGAAGAAGGTGTACATTTAGCTAAGAGGGACAAATCAAGGACTGGAGAACTAATGTGATTCTGACACTTTTATCTCCCATATTCACTCCCATCTCACCACTTCAACACAAAAAGGATAAACACAAAAGACAATTAGCAAATGTAGGCTGCGTTGGAACTTTCAGCCTTGCAAGAACTGCATATGGATTACTAAATTTGGGACAATTATTACCAAACAGGAATCAGACACCATTCTTGCAATTTAATTAGGTGTCCAACTGAACCTTGTTTAGCAAACCTGGGTACAAAGGTGGCAGGAGTGATTAAAATGTATCTTTGCTTGATGTCTTCAAAGTTTTCATTTTTATAAGGAAATATATCCACATTTTCAAGCATAAAAATAGGAAATATTGACCAAAATATTATTACCTGTGTGAGACAACAGAGCAACTGGGGTTAGAATGGATTTTTTAGTGCAGGTCTAATACCCAGCAGGAAACTCTAGTGACTGGGACTGTTTTGTAGCCTTTTTTTCACCTCCCAGAGTTTCAGTGAACAACCTTTATTGCTATCCTTGCTCTACCTGAAGCATGTCTCACCTGCATTAGTTGCCACTGTCCCACAAGCCTAAGTTCCCTGTATGGCACACATAGGGATATTATATGCATTCTTGCCAAAACACTCAAGAAGGGTGTCAAGAACCTGTGGGAAGGTTTAGGACAGAATGAGAAGAAGCCCTAAATCAGAAAAGTCTATTTTACAGGATGAAATCAAACTCAATCTAGCTCTGAAAGATTGAAGGAAAGGCAGCCTACCAGAGGAAACCCCTATAGTCATTGAGATCCCAGTCCCTAAGAACCTAAAAATACTGTGCTGAGAAAAAACGGTTGTGGTCTGTTTGTTTTTTTTGGGTTTTTTTTTTTTTTCTGATGGGAAATAAAGTAACTACAGTTGATAAATGAAAGTCAAAAAGAGACAGATAAAGAGTCAAAAAGGAAAATCTGAAAAGAGTGAGAGTCCTGGAAACCATTCATCTAGAGGCATGCAGGATTCCTTACCCTTCAAATGCCTACATGAAAATTGGATATCTTTTTAAAAGGTATGAATGAGATTCAACTGCCATTTACTACCTTGTTTGAAGAACTCTTGCATGAAATAATACAATCTATGTATGAAGGTCAGATCAGATTATATTTTAGAGATCCCTTCTGATCTTTAACATCTATGTGAGACCCTAATAAACTAAAATAACAGATTAGAATAATTTGATCTACTATACTTGGGGCATACCTTTGCATTAAAATAGTCTGAGGCAAATCAGTTTGATAATACATGTCATATCTGATTGTTGGTGCAACAACCAGCAGTTCTAGTGCAACTAGATCCAAATCCAGATCTAGATATGTCTGTGAAGACAGGAAAGAGAAATCCAGCTGGATGATTGGCTGATTAATGCATTAAAGTAAAGGCATGTCTATTAGTAAAGGTCTCTGGTGTAAAATAAAACCAGGCATTCTATTTTTAGCAATGCTTAGCAGGCTTTGTGCACCCTTCATTATGTTATTTAAATTTCTCATCTCAGCTGGTCCATTTCTCTTATTATCTGCTACGTGTGAGAGGTTAAGTTTGTCCATTATTTTTTTCCCTTTTATTTTCCCTTCTTTTTTTGGAAAAAGGGAAAGCATAATGGAGCACCTCTGATGAGACACTATAATCTTAAAAAAACCCCATTTAATAGGTCAGAATTCAGTCCATGCATACCATCATGTCATGAATTACTATCCAATAGAATGAATATTGCAAAAGGAGTATCTGAAATGACTGAGCAGGAAAGTATTAGGTAGCCATGACTCTTCTCATGAAATCCAGTCATCCCACAGGCCCAGCCTTATGGCAGAGATGCCAACTAGACATGAAACAGCTCTTCTTAACCATAAAATGAGTCTGGGGAGGCTGATGATAAACCCTACTCAAAATCCCAGTTGTAATAGTAGGAAGTAAAGGAGGTGTTCAACAACAAAGGTGATCTCTGAAAATCAGAAGAAACTTCACAGTTTTCCAGATAGTTAGACTTAAGATGGTTACATGAATCTAGAGTATGTAAGAGCCTAACAAAAGTTCCCAGAATTCTTCCCAGGAATTCAGTTTCACAGACTCACCACACAGAGAAAAAAAATCCAATGAACAGCAGTAAAACCTAAACATTTTATTCAAAAAAGCTCCACAAAGCACAACAAAGTGGTACAGCCACACTTCTGGCTTTGATGGTGTAATAAATATAGTAAACATTGAACATTTGAAATGGTAAGGTTGGTTTTCTTCAAAACCTGTAATCATCAACATTAAATTCAGTATTTTTAATGATACGTTATTTTTACCAACAGAAAAAAATTAAACTAGAATGTGAATTTTTATATTCAAAATATGACAAACAGCAATTCTCAGTTTTCTGCTAAAAAAAATTAAATAGGGAAGAAATGCAGATACTTATCATAAGCTTTTAATCAAAAAATCAACTTTCCTACAAAAGATTTTCACTAGAAAGACTTCAAATAACTGCATTGTGCTGTACATTTTTCCTATTTAAAAGAACACTTGAGGATTGCTACTTGATAACTGCAGTGGTACTGCAATATTAGCAGTGCCCAACAGTCTTGTACAGCTCTTCTCCTTGTTCAATGCACAGTTTACTGAAGTATCATGCATATCATTAAGTATATATAATCTTAGATATAAGACATGCTGGACAGATCTGCATTTTCTAGGGTTTTTTCCCTTCATGATTTTTTTTTCCTGTGAACATCTACAAGATAAACACATGCTTTTAATATGGTTGAAAACCTGAGGGTGCTTTTAGAAGATGTTTGGTCTTATATTTTTAAAGAGATTCCTTGGTACTTTCTGGAAAACTGAATGGCAAACAGTTTGCAGCCAGTTCCACCTGAAGCCACATCAGACAGGGGAAGGAATCACTCCTTGGTGGTTTGACATCTGTAAGACATTGTGGGGCACAGAAACAATGATGCTTTTCAAAGCACCATGAAACCTGTGCAGCATGACAGACACTACAGGACTAAGGAAAATGGAGCAGTGACCAAAAAAAGAGAGACCAAAAAAAAAAAAAAGTTCTCTTTTTCATGCATCTGTCTGCATGCTTTTATTGTCACATTGAAAGGAAGAAGTCATGTGTAAGTCTTCAGAGAGTTTGGAATTTACACCACTAAATGATTAAAGATCTGAAAGGAATTCCCAAATGTTATGCCCAAGGGATTTTGAAGAATCAGAGTGAGAAGATGGCGTAAACAGTCTTCTATAATGTCTTTGGGGAGCACAGGTGATACCTGTAGGTTAATTATTGATAGCTACTACTTGCTTCTATGGAATGTGAACTTCTCAGTGACACCCAGCTCTAGGCATTGCACAGATACAAGGCAGCTCTCTGTACACTCAAATAAATAAGCATGTAATTTCTCCTGCTTTGTGCCTTAAGAAGGTCTCCATTAAAGCATTCAATACTCAGCTAATAAAATCAGAACAATTCAAATTTCCACCAGACAAAGATCTGGTTCAGGATCTTTACTTCACATAATGCCCTCTAGCAAAATTATACTATCACATACGGAAGAGAAATAATCAAGAACACGCAAATTATCCATTTTGTATAAACAGAGGAAATCAAAACCCACAATAAAATTCTATTGCTACAGATAACATCAGAAGCCCAACTACAGCCTCAGGCACTGGACCTCATTGTAAGAAATAGCCAAGATTTTCCTGGGTGATAAAATCCTAATGGCATGTCTACACCTCTTGTGCAAAACCACAGAGGGGAGAAGGGGGGCTTGGCCAGGATGTAGGGGTGATCAATTTGCTGTCAGGAGCCAGAGCTGTCACTGAGATGATTAAGATCCAATGCTGATGCTCAGGAAAAGAATTTGCAGGACAACCCAGAGTTAATGCCAGCCTGTCCTCCTTTGATCTGGAAAACCTCTATCTTCCCTTTGCCATAGGCATTGGAGTTTTCAGTACCCTAAGTACTACCTAAATATCTAGGCTATTTAGAAAAGCGTCACAGCCTTGAAAACACCCAGGTAAATTTCAGTTTTCCAATCACTCTAAAATAAACATCCCAGGTTGGTACTTTGTATCTCACAGTACCAGAGACCCAGCAAGCTCTGCCAGGCAAGAGAAGCTGCAGGGATATCCAAGTGGTAACTGTGTTTCTCAAGGGCCTGCCTGGCATTTCAGCACAGGAGAAAAAATACTAATGGAGCTTAAAAGAAAGCTACTGAGGCCCAATAGAGTGTTTGGAAATAAAGGAGGGAATGTGAATAAGAACTAAAAAATTGGCGAAATTCTAAAACGAGAAACAAGAGAGGACTGCTAAAGGAAAGAAGCCAAGGGACAAACCTAAATCTGGGGTCTCAGCTGAACTCTCTCTGCTCTGAGACTTGCCTACTATTGCCCCAAGATGATTAAAAAATAATTATTAGAGTAGCATAAATTGTGACCAGTTGTCTGTGAAAATAACATCATCATCCATGTAAAATTATGACACTGTATTATGTGATTTTTCCCATGAAACTACATAGCATTACAGACACTGATGTAAATACATATAAATTTGACATGGGACATATGTTCCAAGGACAAAACGTGGCTGTCATTTTCTGACTGTGTTACATCAGAAAGAACCCCAACTGGTTTAACCTGATGTAGTTGCCTTCACATTGATGGAGAGGTACTCAATTGCATCAGCCATGGATTTGATCTGCAGTAATAAGTTAGTATAGAAGAGCATCAAACTATAGATGTAAAGTTCTCATTGCTGATCTTTTTATCCTCTGCTATAAAATCATTCCACCCATTTATGATTCACTCACATAACATGAATACAGACCTGAAAAGTCTTATTACAGCAAAAAGCACAGGCCACCAAATCAGCTTCTAAAACAAATACACTTTTCAGGACTTCAAATAGTCCATTGTCCCCTGGCCTCACTTGAGGGAACAGTTGCTGTTGACATAAGGTGTATGTTTATGGTGGATGAATATTTGTTTTCAATAAAATTGAACTAATCTCTGCTGACCATACATAAAGTTTAGCAAATAACTGTCCACTATTTGCTGAAGCAATTCCATATATTGCATCAGATGATGGAAAGGGGTGGGAGGTGGGGGGCAAATTGGTGGCTTTGCCATGTACAGCTGCTGGGATCACTAAAAAAAGGCTCTAAGATAGACTACTTAGGGATATTCCTGTCATAGGTGACTGTCTTAGACCACTCCATATGTGCAGGACAGTTTCACAGGGCACATAAAGATATGGAACTTGAGAAGCAAGCTATGCATTCTTACCCATATGTGAAACTTGAGCCTGTCAGAGATACAGTAGTGTCTCCACAGGAATACTGAAAGAAATTTAGATGAAAAGGAAGGAGCAGCAGCCATAAACCTCACTGCCTTCCTCAGCTGAACACACACCCTGCAAAAGCATATAAACTCCTGTTGGAAGCATTCTAGTTATAGCAGTCTGTATGGACAAAGTCCAGCAGAAATAAAGTAGAAAAAGCACCCTGTTACAAGTAATTTGTCTAGTAAGATTAACACCAAGTGAATTCTTCTTTAGGCTTTTAAAACACCTCAAATGAAAATATTACACTTTTTAGACTTCTACCAGAGCTGGCTTCTTACCTGGATGTCCTTCTCCCACGGACTCCGACGTGAACATGAAAGCCCCTTCATCATCAAGCGTGTAATCACATAAACCATCCACTGGCCCATTCATGGTTGTGATGCTGTTCCTGATGGATTATTATAAACAGTGCTTGAAGAACTCTACCTTCAGTGCCTTCTGTTCAAGAAGGCTCTTTAGCAGCAGGAGTATTGCTGCCTTCACTTACTACCTCTTTGGCTAACTGGAATTTCAGTGTGTGAAAGCAGCATGTGCTTGCATCCGTGCCTGCATGCAAGGAGTATGCATGTGCCTGAAGTCTGTATCCCTACCTAGCCTGATCTGTCAGTCCCTGAGCTGCTCCTATATATGGAAAAGTGAAAGTGCCCAGATAATCATGTGAGGAAAATGGAAGAGCCCATTTCTTGGCAGGGGAGTTAGTTAACTTTTGGATACTTCACTAATTAACTCAGTTCTTGGAAACACTCTGGATTCAACCTGTGCAAGATTGGTTATCTTAGCAGCTCCACCGAGCATGAAGTAATGCAGGAGTGCTAGTGACAGTTCAGGTCAGCTGCTTTTCTCTTTGGCTCTCCCCTGATTCTGGGATCTGTGGTGTACTTCCAACTCCGTTTTGTGGTTTTGCAGGGATACATACAAAATGTGTAAACGCACGTCTTCCCTAACGAAGGACTAGAAGAAGGTTGTTCTGCATCATAGAACTGTTTTTCCTTTTACTTTTTCATCTCTAGAAAACTAGAATTCCCTCATGAATAGTTTTTTTTTTTTATTTTCATTCATTTTTCTGTGCACGTTTGAGAGACAAAACATCTGATAAGATCTTGTACCACGGCTGCTTCACAGTCTGCTACACAGAGCTTGCCTTTCCGCCCTTGCTTTTCTTTTCCCCTGTCCCTTCTTCTATCAATTCAGGTCCATTTTAATTATATTTTTCTATCCTGTTCCAGTACTATATTCCATAACCCTTATAAATACAATAACTACCACATCTCAGAACTCAGTGATCAGTTCTGCTGCACAGAATTTCTTCTAGTCAAATGGCTCATGTCTGGAATATGCTGATGGTATGTCAGGTATGAAGGCAGAGGGCATTTTGTGGGTATTTGTGTCTTTAAGTGAGTGTATAAAAAACACGTAAACATACCCATGGGACAGATCCACAAGATGCCCACCACTATTGCACCATTGTAAGTAGGTGTAATTTTGCTTTACAGAAACCTTTACAGAATCCTTTACAGAAACCATTATAGTCTTAATCTCTGACAAAAGCACTGGTCTATGAAAAAAATTATTTCCATATCAATATTCAGTTTAAAAACTTAGTTTACTTCAAACCCTTAGCCATTATTATTAATATCATTATTAAAAAATCCCCAAGATGGTTCCTTAGATTCAAATTTCTCACTGCTACATATTTATGTAAGAACTCATTAGAATTTTCACTTTCTGCCTACATTCCTGAAAACAATAACCAATGCCTGTGAATGTTCACCAGTAATCTGCTGCAGCATTGGCCCCTCTCTAATAATCATCGACATGGAATCGTTCATTTCAAATACTCTTCCTTGGTTTTCTATTTGCAGAATTCATCTCATGGAATGATGAGCATTGGTTGCACTTAAAAAATTCCACAAATTCACACATCAGATACACATTACGAGGCGCAGATTTCTCTGGAGTAAACTGTGGTCACCCCACTGACACGAAGATACTATCCCAGCCTGAATAAATTACACATTAACACCACCCAGAAAAATGGAATTTGTAAAAAAAAGAAAAAAAA
>VZRH01000295.1:297667-316304 GCA_013397555.1 Urocynchramus pylzowi | reverse complement strand
AAAAAAAAAAAAAAAGACCAAAGAGTAACTATCCATATTAAACCTAGTTAATCCGTAACATTCAAAAATTATATTAACTTTTAAAGTAAAACAACATTTTTGATAAGTCCTCATTCTTCAATGCAAATGTTTTCTTCTTCCTTATGGAGGCACCAAAAGACAAAATGGGAATGGATGAAGCAAAAAATGATTTTGTGTGTATTAAGAGTTTTCTTTCTATTGTTTGTAGAATCAGAATTACTGATTCTACAAACAATCACCCAACAAAAGCAGACAAGACTGATTGTCATTAGTGTGTAAGTTCCACTCTCTCTTGCTTCTGGTTTTGCTTTTCCTTGGTTTTCAATGCCACTTTAGGAGAAAGTGTAGTTTGGGAATCAACATTCATGGTTTTAAGGTAGCACTTCAAGAGAATACAGGATTCTCACATAATTTTATTATCACATATAAAAATAAAAAAACCCCACAAGCTCTCAAAATGCTGAAAAGCACAAGTATTGACATGCATGAGGAATGAGTTTGCAGGACCATTGTTTATTTTGCTTTCACAGTTCTTTTTGCACTTGCTTCTGTCTAGTTAAATGCATTGGTCCTTGTGACCTTTGGAGGGTCACCTTTCATTAAAAAACCTCTCTGGTACTAGTACTACAGAAGTGTTGCCCAGCTGCATTTCACATTAACTTGTGTAAAACCTCAAATTTGAGCTTCTTCCAGCTGTGCTTTTACTATCAAGAGCAATACATTTGCTTTATGGCCATGAAGCACCTCAGCATGTTCTCTTCTAGGACATCTATGGCCAATGCTAAAGCATTCCAGGATTATGTAATGTTTAATTTGGCTTCTCTTCCCAGACAATTTGACTTTTTAAATATTTGTAAAAAGGTAAGATAGTGCTTTACCATCATGTCTTTTTGGCATAGCACTCCTGTCTATGAAAAAAAAAAAAAGGATGACACTAAGAGAATAATTGATATCAGCATTTTTCCTTATTCCATTTTATTGAGAATGACTCACCACTCAATGTAACAGGATTCCAAATTTTCTATTAACTTTATTGCCATTCTCACCTGGACTGAGCCCTAATAAAGTTTCTCTGTAAATCTCTTTATAATTCATGTATTGCCCATCATTGTATTATCTTTTGACCATATTCTATGATCTTTACTCAGAAGATACCTACTGATAAAATCTTCCAAATCAGTATGACTACTGTGCTTTGAAATGAGGCTAAAGACAGGAAAAACCTTGATGCAAAAACAACACTGCCCCTCTGTATTTCTCTGTATTGCCTATAATGTCAATTGAAACCACTGTTTCAACTGGAATAGCAATGTAAGTCTTTCCATTGACTTTAAGAGTCTTCATATTTGGCACCACCCTATAGTTTTGCTGCTTTTACTCACAGCAGTTCTGCAAGACCACCCCTCTTCTAGCTGATATAACAACGACTGACCAGAAGGCAGAGATTTATCACAGCCTTGAGAAAGCCCTGGAAATCAGAGAACAAGATTTAACAGACAGAACTGTTATGAATGATTGCTAATGATGGTGCTGATTCTCTCGAAAGATGCCTGATAAATTGTCTTGATCCCAGACCTCTCATTCTCATCAGATTGTTTTACTTGCTCATTTTCTCCTTTTCTACATTTGCCTTTCTCCTCTTCCCTCATTTTGTCTTGCTTATATCCATTTAGTTAAAACACATTTTCCCTTTCTTATTGTTTTTTTTTTTTTTTTTCCTCTAACTTGTGTGTTTCCATCTTCCTTCTTGTCACTACTGATATCCCATTCAGGTTATAAACCACTGAAAATGGAGCCTATATGGGTGAATGATATCTGTAGAAGTGAGAAACAAGTTTGAGCTAATAAATTACAGACAAACACTAGGACAGCAGGTATCTCTAAGACACAGGCATTCTCACTTCAGCTGCAGAAGAATCAAGTTTTCCTGGCAAGCAGTACAGGCTCCTTCACTCATACAGTTTCACCCACCATGGTAACTTTCTGGTGACTTCTTTTGAATGAGGATCATATCAATAACTTGGAAGAATGCTGCATTACTAGAATCAGTTATGGGAAGACCATTTCCTAAACTGTGCAATTTCTCTTATCACAGCTTTCAAATGTTAAGGATAATGACTTGATATGTAGAATAACTTTTACTGCAATAACTAAAAATTACAATTCCACTACATTAAAGAACCAAAACATCTTTAAGTGTAGCAATATACAGGAATACTTCATGGATACAAATAACATGTAGGAAAGTGTTTTCCTAAATGCTTCTGTTTTGTTCTCTCATCTTTATCTTCAGGTAAGATTTTACCAAGTTAACTGTTTAACTAATAAATATTTTAAATTTCTTACTTGGCTATTTTATTCACACTTTATGCAAGGAATTTACTCCAGTCAAGGCCTGTGGAAACCGTTCTTCAGGTGCTTACAAAAATGACTTCAATACTAGTTTAGTTTTTGCTGTTTACTATTAGTAGTTTGTATTTTGTATAAGAATGTGTTTTCAAGGAGTTACTGCAGTACATCTTTTTTTTTTTCCTAGTAGAAATGAGCAATAAATTTTGCAAGCCTCATGGGAATATCCTCTAGGGCTTTTTGGTTGGTTGGTGAAAAGCCTTGACTTAGCCTGTACATTTTGGTTAGGGGGAGGTAGCTGTCTTGGTTTGTTTTTAGAGTTAACATAAGGAAGGTTTGTTAAGATGTGTTTATGTCCTTTGCATGAAGAATGACAAACCTGATCAAAGCAATAGAGTTTGAACATGGGGAATTCAAAACTCGCTTCCCACCTGCTTCAAAACTCTTGCCTCTATCTGGTATTATCTGAAAATGAGAGTGGCTCAAGGCCTCCCAAATCTGCAGGTGTAGATTTCACTGGCCCATAAACATTCAGGGTAAAATAAATACTGCAGAGCAGAAAAAAAAGGTTGTGATGGTAGAAGGAAAGAAGGTAGTGTGCGCCCTGAGATGGGTGTCTATCACCCAGCATTTATTCTTTCATCACACCTTTCACCTGCTCCAGACTGGACTATGGGACCTCCTGCACATGACCATGAGCAATTCAGCTCCTTCATTCTGGAGGGCTTTTATGACTTTTTGAGTAAACATCCATTTGAGTCAGAGCAATTTCTTGGGGTGCATTCTATGTAACTCACTCCACAGTAACTTCTTCAGAGAGGTCCTCTGTTGCATCCCCCAACTGCCATCCCTGCCATTTCCTAAGAAGTTTCCAGTTTCTTCCATTACCAACAGCAGAGAAAATAATTAATATTGCTTCTCTCCCCTGTGCTTGTCCTTTTTGCATCTGTTTAACCTCAAATTCTCTATTCCAATACCTCACTGAATCACAATGTTTGAAGCTGGACAGTCTCTACTCCAACCCTCTGCTCAAAGCAAGACCAACTTGAACAGGTTGTTCATGGCCCTGTTATAAAGTAATATGTGTCAGGCCTTTATACATGAAGTGGCAACTCTTAGTTTCTTAGGAAATAATGAAAGAGTAGAAGGGAAAAAAATAGAGCCCTGTTCCATACTCACCTCACACAATTAAAAGTTTCAGTTTGCAAATGTACCAGTGTACAACACACATATTTAGCATTTTATTCATAAGCCACCATAGTAAAATTGGTAAATTCACCCATTCATTGTTAAAATTATGCCTTAGACAGGTATGGAAAAGTCTTCAATTAGAAATGATCTCCCTTTAACCTTACAAAAAGCTATCTATATATTTTACTGGATGTTTTTTCCAGGTGCTATGGTCAGTTTTTTGGCTAGGGAAAGACTGTCATCTGACATGTAACAAAGCACAACCCTTAATTTCAGTTGCATGGGGTGTGACCATGAGATCCATATGCAGCCACAGTTTCTTTCTGTGGGAGTAGTTAATGCTCTTTACCGTGAATGACAGGTCTGATCACCTGCCCAGACTAAACCCCATTACAGCCATAGATCTGTATCTCAATTTGGCTAGGAAACCAGCTGGCTTCCAGCAGCTTGGGCTCTGTATCATCTCCTGCTTTCCTGTGTCTTGTGACATTATGAGTGTAAACCATTAGGATTTCCTCAGTACCTTAGCAAAGAGACTGATGCATTTAAACAGCTATTACCCAAGAGTTTTTGCTGCAGTGTTTCATAGATGTTTACAGTACAGGTGGTCTTTGGACTTTGAAACAAATATTGACTCTAGTACATGAAGTCAGGTTTCAGAAACCTATCTGCAAGAACAGTTGTGGAATTTGTTAATTCTGGCTTCCTGACAAAGGAACATTAGGTTAAATTCAGACAAATTTGACTTTTTTGAGATATAATGCCAGAACATACTTCTCCACCTGGTATAAAACTGTAGTTACTTCTCTGGACCAAAGCCCTTTATAAGTCTTCCCTATGTGTAGTGTATGTGCAACATACACTACACATAGGGAAGTAGTGTATGTTTCCTACACTACTAGTGTATGTTTTCCTACTCTTCTATGCTTGCAATGAAAATATTTACATACTTGAACTGCTTGATACAGGCAAACATCTACTCAAACACTCAGTACTAATCTAGTAAATAATGCATAGCATAATTTTACATGCATTTTGCATGACTGAAAACAACTACACAATGCTGTGAGCTCAAGAATTAGGCTTGTATGGCTATCAAGAGAAAAAGATACTGTGCACATCCAACATCCACTTTAGCCATGATTCCTAGCTGTGGTTATTTACAGCCTTTTCAGAAATTCTCCCACTGTCACTGCTACAGAGCTCAAATGCTCTACTGGTGCTGTGAGGTCTGCAGGAAACTCTTAACTAAATCAACTGATTGGTGACATCTTTCAAAAATCCTCCAACCTGACCTTGTTACTACAGTTGATCCAGACTGGGAAGGTTGCCACTTAAAAGCAATTTCACATACTTTACCTGGGCAAATATATTAGCAACCAGCAAAGATTATTATCTTTTATCTATGTCTGAAAGATTTCACTGCAGTTAGTCATTTAGCAGTTTCAGATAAGCAGGTCTGAACTAAAACAAAGCCAAAAATATTATTTGATATCTGTCTAAACAAGGGATATTAAGTAATGGATGAAAGGTATGTAGGATCACCTAACACAAATATATAAACAGTACAATACAAAAATTAATATAGAATTTTTCAAAAAATCACAACACATCAATATTTCTGGATTCCTGTTAACAGAATATGGCATGGAAAATGGATCTCACCAAAAGATCTTTAGGCTTACAGATATAGTTGGTTCTCAAGAGTTTCATTATGATACTTTTTTTTTTTTTTTTCTTCCAAGTCCTTTACCCTGAAACAAACTAAAAAGCTCAAGAATTACGATGTGTTACAATCTTGCTTTGACCCTTAGCAACAAGAACACTTGCAGCAAAGAGAAATATCAGTACCTGGAATGTTATGTCTTACCTGTTGTACTAAAACATGAAAAATTATTCAAATGAACAAAAAAGCCCCAAAAAAACCTCCTGAATACGATCAGTGTTTGCAATGTGAATTAAGACTATAAACTTCAACATTTTATTCTTAAGGTTTGAGATCAATAACCTTTTCATTTTTGCAATGGAAAGTATTCAAGTTATGCACAAATCTCAGTACTCCAGAAAATAAACCAGCAACACCAGATCATCTCAAGGAAGAAGATAGTTTTAGTCCTTTAAGTTGAAACTGAAGCCTGCATCTCTACTAGGTAGGGAAAGAGAAGGACAAACCTAATCTCCTTACCATCTTGAACCCTACCTTACAGAGGTATATAGGCTCCCCACAGGTAACAGCTCATAGCCAAACATGTGGAAGAGTTGATCTTAGAGTATATCTCTATCTTTCTTCTCCTCCCATATTTTCATACCCCTTGATTCTTCTTTTTTTTCCCTCTTCCAGGTTTTCCTATTAATCAATTTAAGGAGCACCTACATTTCCTACATTCATACCAATCACTTGATTTCTATGCAGGGGATTCTTTCCTGCTTCTTGACAAGAGGTTGACAGCTTATAGGTTTCCTGCTGCTGCTGCTTCTTTTTTATGTCCACAATCTGTGCTTCTTGTAATTAAACACCAGTGTTGCCTTTGGCCTCTCAACAGTTTGGTAAGTCAGTCAGACAACAGAGATCAGAGCAGACCTGCCACAATCAATACCTATCAACTACTCCTATTGACTCTGAGAAGAAAAAACATTTGAGTCACACATATTAGAAGGTTTAGCCAGTGAAGTGAAGCATCTCATTTTCTGCTTTTGAAAACTGGTATTGAAATAAGCACCTAGCATAAGCCAGCTCCTTTCAGGTATCCTCTTTTCTGTGTTTTTAGAAATCTTGGCTAATGAGAAAACTAATGGCAAGTTTATAGTGTAGCTTATTGTTAAATTCTTCCCAATTGCTACCAATAGCTGAGAATCCCAAGAGCAACAGTCAGAGGTTTTGGGTAATCAGTTTTGGTTTGTTCCCTCTCCCCCTCTGCAGTACCATAAAACATGTCACTGGGATTCTATAAGTCTTTAGAGGCAAGGTCAGGAAGGTTATTTCAATGTGTAATTATTTTTAAGACACATACAGATATTCCCACGCAGTTGGCATGGGTGTTTTATTAAGACTCATTTGGATTCCTACCACAAAATGCAGTAAGCACAGACCTGATCTCCTTAGAAACTAAAATATGAAATTCATTTCCAGATTTTGAGGTCATAAATATGTGAACTTATTCAAAGCTGCAGGTTTCATTTTTATAACAATGAAATACTGTAAGCAATAATTTTTTTTTTTTTTACTTAAAACTAGGAATTGACTTATCCTACCAAAGAAAGCAAAATTGAGAGAAGTCAATGGACCTCTCTCTAAAGGTTAGAGGGTCGTTTCATTTAAAGAAGTATGGAAAAGAATATTGGTGTGTTGATGCCAGCTGCATGAGCTCACCACACATAAAAGTGGTGACTTTCTTGTAGTCACATAATAATGAAAGAGTTGTAGCTGCTGGAGAGACTTTTGAAGAAATGCACCAAAATACAGAAGCCTGCCTTTACTCTGTGAAGAGACAAGCCAAATGCATAGAAATACAAATATATAGGTCTGGCCGTATTTCCTGATTTTTTGTGCCATGCAAAGCTTGGGCAAATTCACAGACAGATTCACACACTAACTATGCTGAGTTTTTAAGTGATAGCTAAAAAAAATCAACCCAGAAAAGTCACATAAGGAGGGTAAAGGGAAAACATGCTACAGTCAACAGCAACCTACATGTGAGCAGTGGCAAAACCATTTATCCTAAAGATACTAAGAGGCAGGTGTCTATAAACACAAACTTTTGAGATAAGAGAATAGTTAGTGTTTCAGTATACTCCTTTAGTATAGCATTAATGGTAGTTTTTATAGGGTTCATACTTCTTACCAATAAATATGACTCAATAGTTTTAAATACAAGCAAATGCAATAACACTTAACCCAGTTCAAGTGAGAAATAAAATACTGGTGCGTTTTTGCTATAGGCTCCACTTAGATACATATGCCCACTAAAAAAATGTTGAAGAACAGCTGCCTCAGAACTGCACCACAGCCCCAGCCCTAGAAATTTTCAGCTGTCAGAGCCTAAGGGCAACTTTTCAGTGCAGCCTGGCTTACAATGAAACAAACAGATCCTGTTTCCTGGGTTACAATTATCAGCTAAATAAATAGAATTTTTTAAACTTATCTACTAAACACATCAGTGGCAAAACCGCAATTGCTTACGATAATGAACCAAATACAGGTGTGTCTGTGTGCAGCCAGTCATTTGTGCAAGAAAGTACATCCAAGAGGTGGAGTAGAAGTTAGGCAGAATGATTGGAGAAGCCTAACACACTCCCAGGAATGTGACTTGAAACAGAGCAAAAGAGAGCTGCAGTGCCCCTCTGCTGAAATGGTAATGATTTATTATCTGAATGTTACCTCTCTCCAACCCTCCCCACAATTAAGCTCTTTTTATTTCTGTGCTATCTGCCTTGCATACAGTTTGAGGCAATCAATTCTCTCCTGTTTGAATATTACATACATTGAAAGTTTAATAACTAGGAGGTGGCTTCTCAGGGGCAGAACTCCATGTTAGCTGAGAGCTCAATCCTCTTATGATTTCAACCACAACTTTTTCAGCAACTTCAATAAGACCAAGACTAAGATCCTTGGAATGCATCTTCAGTGCACCAAAAAAGGCCTTGCCTCAATTTTTTTTAAACAAAATAACAACAATCAGTTCGATAATGGAGCTGAAAATATGACTCAGTTCATTAAGAAAAATGGACTAACCAAAATACTGATCAAGTTCAAACATACATCCACCTCCTCCACCAGGAACAGCCAATTTCTTTATCTGGCATCTGCTAGACAACATCTAAACTATGGAGAAACCGCTGAATAAAATAATTTGCTGAACTCAAACACCACTTGGTTCTTGCATCAAACTAAAGTCACACTTTTCACAAGAACTTTCCCAAGATTTTTGGAAGAAAACCCCAAAACTTTTATTATATCAACCTCTATTGAGATCCATGAATGACTACATCGAGAAATGGCAGCATTCCCTTGGGGAGTTCCTTAAAAAATTCTTAAACCTTTTAAATGCCCTTAGAGAAGCTAGGGTTATAACTTTGGTGTGATATGCCTAAATATCAATTTTTATTTCTAAATCAAATCCAAGCCTCACATCATCATTTAAAGTACATTGAAATTTTAAATTGTGATGGATGAAAGTAATGGGAGAAAATTGGAATTTTTTAGTGAAGCATATATTTCTGTAACAGTAATATATTTCATCTATTTCTATACAGCCTTTGAAATAGATAACTCAAAAAAAGATTAATCAACAAGAACCAAATGGCAACCTTCTCTGCTCATTCCATTACTTGACAGTATGAATGTGCATTTATTTCAGGTAATAAACATGCCCAGTATTAATGTATTAATATGATTTGAATTTTTGGGCATTGATTTTGGATGACCTACAACTAAAGAAAAAATGGGAGCACTCAGTATCTTCAGACAGGCTCTCATTAATGTAATTTTTCAAAATATAGTATCTTTAAATTTATTTAAAATAAAAAATAGTGTAGATTACAAAAATTCTGATCTAAGTTAAACACTGATTTTGGCTAATGATAATGATTCTATGATGCACAAGTTAACAGGGAAGATTCATAGTATTGAAGTTGTATATACATCTGAGAACTCTTAAATTCTGAGAATGAGTCTTCTGCTTAACTTCTTAAAAATCTGCTATACTGTGCCAGCTCAAAAAAAGGGCACCTTCCTCTATCTGGCCTTTCTTCCATTACTATTAGCCCAACACCTGTACAAATGCTTGTAATAGTGTAACTTCTTTCATTGCATGAATTATAACAAATACACAAGTATAAAACACAATGACTGCATGAAAGTCTATAACAGCAGTGCCAGAAAACAAAGTAATAAAATCAAGCAAATAAACTCCCCCACAAGAAAACCCAAACAAAAACCCCAAAAAAGCAACAACTCAAAAAATAAAACCAAACAAGTAAAAGCAAACAAGTATACTGGTAAGATATTTAAAAAAATACATCAGTCCTTATCAGCAAATAACAGGCTTAGACTCTCATTTCTAGCTGTAGTCAATAGACAACACTGCTCTTTTTCTAAGCTAAGTACAGGAAATTCTTCAAAGAAGTAAAGCTGACTTAAAACTTAATAGCTGACTTCAAATATGTGTAAACTGTATTAGCAAAGTTTAAAGAAATTCAATTTAACATTTAATCAAGACTAATTCATATGGCTCCCATTACCATTAGCAAATTACTGTATAAAACTTTAGCTCACAAAAAGATAAGTTAGTTTCTTTAGACTATGAAGGAAAACCATTCATCATAAAAGGGACTGCAAACTTAATAAAACCTATTCTATTAAAAGATAACTTTAAAATGTGCTTGCTGCAACACGTATTTCTCCATGCAAGAGAAGGTTCTCACACTGCAGAGCTGTTCTCACCTCTGTGAGCAGACTGATAGTTAATCTGAATAATTTTGTCCTATTCTGGGCTTCATATCTGTTTTCATCCTTGTGCTTCAGTATTGCTGGAATGAGAGCAGCTGTGAATGGGCATGTTACTATCAGCATGTTCTCTGAAGGATCTGGTCACAGCCTAAACAAGACTGCTCTTACTCTGAAGAAAGGAAAAATGACAATTTCATAAATCTTCTGTCAGTATTTAGAACCTTATTTTCAGTGACAGTTTTCATCATCTGTCTATGAATTCTATCTTCTTTCCATAAAAATTTATTCAACAGGAGTGTAAGCTGCAGATGAAGTTACATTTTGCAATTGCTTTTTTTTCTTTCCAATGTACAATTTTACATTTTAAGCAGAGGTTAAATTGTGTTAACACTTCTGAAATCACATCATGTGCAATAACTAAAAGAGTCATCCATCCTCCTGCAGGCTCTAGCTTGCTATACTCCAAAGAAGGTGAAAGAGAAGGCAAAAATTATTTTAAGCTGCCTTAATTTCCCTCCAGGTTTAGACACCCAAGGAGAAGTCATCTTTGAAGTGAACTACATTTTCAAGTAACCTACAGGGAGGTTTGCACCTCAAGAAAGCACTGAGCCAAGAACTATTTACCTCTTGTCCCATATCCAAGATAAGAATTCCTATAAAGCCGTAGAAGGGGAATAATGCACCAGGTCTGTGCACATCAGATCCTGAAAAAAATGGCAATTCCTATAAAAACATTTTAACAACAAAAGGTTTCTGTACCTAACAATAAAGAAACAGGTAAACTGAAATCTACCAGTTTATTTTGACCCTTGCTTAGTAATTTTCTGATAAAAGTTTCCATCCAAAACTTCCTACCGTGAAATAAAGTGAGGAATATGGACTGCAGCATCACAAAGAAAAAGTCATAGCTAAAAATAAGCTGAAACAGAATGACAAATAGAAGTTGTATTTTTCATGGGCTGTAATTGACAGAGCTCCCAGTGTGCTTATTTAGGATGCACTCTAGTGGACACACATAACAAAATCAAACAAAGATACAAACAGTATGAAGCAATAATAAAAGGAAAGCAACATGTCATTATAATTAATTGCTACCATTTTTAAAATAGTGTCTTACATTTTGAAGGCTGTATGAAGGTTGAAATTTTCATGGTCAACGTGACTGGACATTAAGTGTAAATGGACATGAGTTACCAATTTTTGTTAATTGTTAATTAAGTGTTAATCTAAATATTGAGAATCAGTTATACATATTGGTTTAAAAGACAAACTCCATCTGTTTATCCATTTACTTCATCCCTTTGAGACTGGCACAAGAGGCTGCTGTGCATGCAGTGTTAACAGGTGTAATTAGAACTGTTGTATCAAAGTGTGTCCTTGAATGATTCTATTGTAACTACCAATATAACTGTAAACTGTGTAAAAATCTGCTTACTGGAACATCAACCACAGAGGTGTATTATTAATGCCACAGGAAAGGTTCTGACTGTCATAGAAACTGCAAACCAATCAGAATTATTATAGATAGCAAAGCCTGATCACTTAGAAACAAAAAAATAGTTCCATTTTTCATTACTCCAAAAGTTACACAAACATTTCTAAGTATTTATACCTGGTAAGTGAAATTTTCCTCTTTTGACTTTAAGGAGGCTCACATAAGATGTGGTTATTAACAGCATTGAAAAAGTAATGTAGCAATAAGATGGGCACAGGATTTTTTTAATAGTGGTACTTTAGCTTTAAGGGAAAAAATAATATATTAATATACAAAAAAGCAATAGTGCTCATGCTTTTAAAATTTTGTAAGATTATTAATCTGATCTACATGATCAAAACAAGTTATGCAGAGCAGGAAAACATTTATTATGTGATTGACCCTTGTCTGTTGGGTGTATAGATACTGTTAACAGTTTGCCAAGGATAGCAAACCCCTTAGACTCAGCAATACTATTAAAAAATCAAAGTAAAATTATCAGAAAAATCTCTTTCATCCCAAGACTGAAGAATGCAGTGCATGCATTAACTATGCATTGATTTTGTAATGAAAGGTATTTTCATTACACAATATTGGCCATGATCACCTAACCTGTAGTAGAAGACAGAGATGCAAAGGCACATTTTATTGAAGAACAGCAGAATTTCTTAATGCTGATGTTTTTTCCATTTACAGTGAAGAGACACAGAACATTTCTGACAACCTATACCAAGATACCAGTGATTACAAACATCTGTTCTTCTAAAAAGGCAATCTTTAAGGATTATAAAGCTTATTTTTATAGAACCATGGATCAAGCTAAAAACTCTTCTAAATTTTTAGAAGTGAAGTTTTAGAAATAATAATGGTATTTAGTGGAGAACACAATTTCTTGATTTACAAATTCAAGAAAAATGCAGAAAAGTCTTAAAAACTTGACTAATCAAGACTAATATGCAGACACTTGCAGCTTACCTAGTACCACACAATACCCAAAAAAAGTTCTAATAATAAATAGAATAATAATTATATTTATCCAATAATAAAGCCTAGAGCAAACACGTTTTGTTACAAAGATCACCTCATGACTTCTAGGAGACAAGATCTTCTAGTATATACTGACTCAGAGTTAAATTTACCTCTTTCAAATACATTTGGGAAATCTGATTGGATTTTTGCACCAAGTTTGAAGTCCAGAATACTCTCTCCATCTTTTAATCTGCAGAGCATCCCCTTTTTCTGTCAGAAACCATTCAAATTCTTGGAAAACAATTTTCAGTAATATTTTTTTCTTTTAATATTGATTCAAATTATAATATCGTTGCATCAATCCTCAAATCATATTGACACTTTAGTTATATTTTTATTTATTATGGTTACTTCAATATGCAATAAGTAGAAAATATATTTGCTGCTTTCACTTCAGCTGCAGTTTTCTTCCTGCAAGTCAGCCATGCTAGCTACAATGCTTTAAGAGCAAAAAGGAAGAATTGGTGTCAGAAATAACAGACTTTATAGAAACAACTAGAAAACAGTTATGACACCAGAGAAACAGTTATGTAAATCACTTATATTTATAAAATACATAAATCAAGATACTACACTTCAGGACAGCAAGTAATGAGTAGAAAATATATTTACTACTCTCAGGTGGGTTCTAACTTTCTTCTTCTTCTTCTACTTCTTCTTCTGTTACTGCTGGGAGGCCTGTTTGACTCTGGAAAACAACAAAAATATTATACCACTTACCAGCTTTCACTGAACTTTGTGAAAAGGAAAATAGAAAAAAACTGCCCATGACAGACATGTTGGTACTTATCAGTATAATCATTTATTCTTCCATTCAATACAATGAATGTCATCACCAGACTTCAATTATAAAATCCAGCAAATTTGGATGATGCATTCTGATTTTGAGGGCAGAATCAATAGTACAAGCCTATATGTCTTTTATCAATCTGTTCTTAATTTGTAACAAATATGTCACTGTAAAACCTGAAATAACATCCCCAAAAGCCAGTGTAATCTAACACCTTTAGGCATGAAAACTTGGCACATGTAGGAAGCAGCAGGTACTACTTAGGACCCATTTTTATTCCTGGTTTTGCAATTTTCTTATTAAAGAACCCATAAAATATGCCCAAATCCGCAAGAATATTTAAAAATATGTAATTATCAGAAAATTATAAAAAATTGGGGCTATATGAGATCTTGCATACACACCTGATTAACCTCTGTGGAAAAAAACACCTGTGAAAGGCTGACCCTAGGAACAGTCATAAGTCATATTTTCATAGATCCATTGTCAGCACAGAGAAGCAAATTTGTAAGAATCAGTAATTTATAATCTCTTTCTAAACACTTACTGGTTCACTCTCATCTGGCTCCTCAGGTTTGGGGGAAGTAGGTGTTCCAGGTCTACCTGTAACTTCATCTATTGTCTTTTCATTTTCCTGTGGTAATGAAAACCACAGTTTTCAGTTAAAATATCCCATGTCATGAGATCACATTTCAGGTGTGTTAAAATGACATTATGCATTAATGTAAAGAGAATACTTTAGATAAGTGCTATACAAATTTAGTAGTATGGGAATATGATCTTGGTATGCTTAACCCTATTTTTTATCCTTTTTTTTAAATTAACAGCAATTTAAAATTTTTACATATTCATTTTTTATGTCACTTTCATACTCTCATCTTCCTACAATTATATTTTGTCAGTATTTTAACAAAGTTTTCTAAAAACTTAAATATTTCTAAAATACTCCATGCTCCACAGAGTTTTAAAAGCTTTAGGGAGATAAGCATGCCAATTATCCATGTATGTTTTTACTGAAGCAGCATTAAAAGACCATAAACACAGATATCTATACATATACTCTTCTGTTAGTATAAATTCCCATATACCACTAAGATATCAGAATTCAGATGCACTGCAATTCCAAACCACAGCTCTTTTTCCAGGTACAGTAAATGGATTTTGTGCTAACCCTGTATCTGTAAAATATTACTGTCTTGATACTTAAATTAGACATGCTTATTTTATAAAACTTTCTAATAAATACCATCAAGAAATGTGGAAGCATCAGCTAAGCTGACATTATGCTGGAGTTTTGCAGTAAATTTATGTTCTGTTCTGATCAAAATTCAAGTATAAAACCCAGACTGCAGAAGCCACGTGTTAGACATTCCCCCCTATCTACACTCCTGTTTCTTTAATTATGTGTTAGTTCAACACCCATGGGCTTCTGCTTTGTGTTTTGTAATTGATGCTTGCATCTGGAAAAAAGGCTGATAAATGGTATTTTCAAACCACCAACTAAGCATTGGCTTAAACCTCTTGATCTTCCTGCTGCAACTGCATTTCTTCTTCTTTTTTCTGTGCTTCCAACTCTGCACGTTCTTTCTCCAACTGAGCCTGCAATCATTTAAGAAAAGACAAATTAGAAAGAAACCCCCCCACACATTTATCTTTCTCACCACATTGTTTTACAATTGATTTTATTTATTATTGAAATAATAAATAAAAAGTAAGCATAAAACATAACTGCTACGTTATGTCAATAACAAAGTCCTTTCAGTATCATCTGGTTTAAGATTTTCAAAGGTTTGAGACTCTTATGGATAAAGAGGCTTTACTACCAAGAGGAAGATAAAACAGTTAACTGAAGTTAGTGTACACACTTCAGATACTGTCATACTACACAAGCTCCTTATCAGTCTGTATAAGTTATCTCCTATTCTATGGATTAAGCTCTTTGATACTTTGTGTAGCACCCAGCACAGACAGGTGAATCAATATAGAATCAAATCTATAGAAAAATTTGGCAAGCAATGTCATTAACATTAATCATGTCCATCAGCAACCTTTAGTATTTACAACTGGAAATATCTAACAGGAAGTGTTTATTAATTGTGAACATAAGTCCTATTACATCAAAACTTCAGAAACTGCATAATTTATGTATTTATATTCAACAACCTTAGAGAATACTGTTTGCTTTTGCATTTTGTAGGTAGTTACAAGTATGGTCATAATTTTCTATTCCTTTTTGGTACATAAAATCAAAACTTACCTCAGTATTTGACTACAGCCAAAACTGAGTTAGGTTAAAAAAATGGCTCTAATGTGAGTATTGTTCAACATCTTTCACATAGCTTAGGTGAAATGATTTATTTAAGTCTCAGTGAATTATCTCTAGACACATTCTCTTGATTTTAATTTACTATTTTACATCACTCGTGAAACCCTTAAGCACATTACTTTTGGTTTGCAAATTACTAAACTCCAAATTCTAAAACTGCTAGTGAAATAAAATGAATGCATATTATGCTAGAGCTGTGCTTAATATGATCAGCACAAATTTAAAATTACACATTTGATTTTAACATCATGGAAGTCATCCATACAAAAAAAATCCAGTCAGGTCACATCAACATCACCATGGAAACACTGAGTTCATGTGACTCCTTTACAAAGAATGGCTAGAAACACAGATATTGTATTTATTTCTCATATTATAAGCCCAAACTATTTTCAGTTACTTCTCACATAACTCCTAAATTGCCTGCCTTTTAACTTAACAGCCATCACTTTTTAATAAAATTTTACTGCATAGTATGCGACTTTTCCTACCCATGTGCTGACTAATAATTTCAGTTACTCAGAAAAATGAGATTAAAATACCTGCTTTATGTCACCTTTATCAAAATCATTATACAGCTATTAGAAGTATACAAAGAGCTCCAAGATGCCACCATCACCATATGCTGGTTAGAATTATCTATTATTAAGTATGAATAACCTGACGTTGTTCTTCAAGTTTCCGCTCTTCTTCCTGGATTTTTAACCTTTCAAGTTCTGCTAGAGCTGCCTCCCGTTCTTGTTCCAGCTCAGCTCTCTCCAGAATTCTCTATTTCAGAAATAACACAGAATCAATTAAACATTAAAATGAAAGCTATATTAAATAGTATCAACTATATTGTAGCAATCTCTTTTTGCCTAAGTTGGATCCACCTTTTTCTCTTCATCTAAGTTTCTTCTGTACTTGTAAATCCAGTGTGCAAGATACTCTATTGGATCTGCTGGCTGATGCTCTACAACCTCTGCCAGTCCTTTCTTCAAGCAACTTCCCAGGCATTGCTTCAGATACTGAGACTCCATCCAAACCTACTGACAATAAACAGACAGATATTAGGTATCAATATCAGAATTAAGTTAGGGGCTTTCAGAACTCTTGCTTCAGGTGCCAAACACTGACTATGACATTACTTTTTACTAAGCTTGCAATTTATACAAGGAAGTTATATAGCAGTGGTTTAGCTCTTAAAAGCTCTAGTGACAGGTCAGGTATAACCATCAGTGCAGAAAAAAAAGAAATGCTTAAACCCCACCTTACTGTTTGGACATGTATAATTCATAAACTACTTGGAAACATGCTGCTAAGTCTAGGTCTGCATGATAACAAAGAAAGAAACAAACCCTGAAAACCACAACAGGACATGGAACTTCTACACAGATACTCGAAGAACAGGGGTAATTTTAGTTTAAACTGTCAGAGCTATCTTTAAGACATGCATGCAAGGCAGGGGCCTGAAGCACTCACTCCCCAGCCACGAAAGGCACAGATCTCTGTGCACACGCTTTACCAAGCCCAGTTTAACTAAACACGAGCCTTCCTTTGCTGTCAAGCAGAGCCAGTGGTGTCGCTGCCCAGCTGTCTAGCTGCTTCTGACGCCGAGGGGCTGTGCTGTAGCCGCTGGCCTTCACTCGGAGAGCAGCTCCGCTCCGGCTCCTTCCCGGCAGCAGCTCCCAGAGCCCCAGGGTCGGCCCCAGGCCCGGCCCGGCCCCGAACGCGCGGGGTTGCTCCGCAACAGCGCCGCCAGCGCAGCGGCCCCAGCGCCGCCCTCAGGGGCCGATGGAGGAGCGAAGGGCCTGCTCGGAAAGGTCACCCATGGCACAAAACCGGGAGGAGGGGCTCAGAGGGGTTTGCGGCCCTTGAGACCGACCTCGACAGGCTGGAGGGACGGGCGGAGAAGAATCAGAAATTCAACAATGGCAGATGCAGGGTCCTGCACCTGGGGAGGAATAACCCCACCACCGGGAGGAGCTGGGGGTGATCTGCTGGGGAGCAGCTCTATGGAGAAGGACCTGGGGGGCCTGATGGACAACAAGATCTTGCAGCAGCGTGCTTGTGGCCAAGAAGGCCAATGGTATCCCGGGGTGCATTAGGAAGCGCATTGCTAGCAGGTCAAGGGAAGTGATCCTGCCCCTCTGCTCAGCCCTGCTGTGGCTCTGCTTGAAGTGCTGTGTCCCGGGCTCCCCAGTGACAGAGAGACGGGGAGATCCTGGAGCGGGTCCAGCAGAGGGCTGTGAAGATCAGTAAGGGACTCAGGCATCTCTCTTACAAGGAAATGCTGAGAGGCCTGAGCCTGTTCAGCCTTGAGAAGAGATGATTGATGGGGGGCTCATTAATATGTATGAATATCTAAAGGGGAGGTGCCAAGCTCTGCTGCGTGGTGCCGACCACTAGGATACCAGGCAACGGGCAGAAACTGATGCATAGGAAGTTCCATTTAAACAGGGAAAAGAACTTCTTTACTTTGTGTAGGTGACCACACACTGGAACAGAATGCCCAGAGAGGTTGTGGAATCTCTCTATCTAGAGATATTGAAGACTGCCTGGATGCAGTTCTGTGCAATGTGCTCTAGGACAGCCCTGCTTAAGCAGGGAGGATGGACCAGATGACCCACTGCGATCCTTTCCAACTGCTTCAATGCCATCTCTCTGTGAGCAGTTTCCCTTCACAACTGACGGGATGTTTTCTGCTCCCTGCAAAACTCATCGGCTGACGTTCACCTCAAATTTGACCAGCTGTTTGTTTTGCTGTCAGCTTCTAATCGGGTATTCAAAAACCTTGCCAACAACTGCAGCTGGCAGAATTAACTCTTTGTGTTTATTAATTCCGACTCCTAAGTGCACTAACATTATCTTGGCCGCTCCCCGGCAGAAACGGGAGGCGGGCTGCTTCCCTGAAGGACAGGCAGCTGGCGGAGGTGCCGTGAGCGGCGAGGAGGCGGCTGCAGCCGCCCGGCGATCGGACGGGCGCGGGCCCGGCTGTCGCGGCCGAGGCCGTGCCGGCCGGGGGGTGTC
>VZRH01000295.1:118798-271913 GCA_013397555.1 Urocynchramus pylzowi | reverse complement strand
GGGAGAGCGGCGGGGCGGCTCGGCGCAAGGGCACGCCTGGCGGGCACGCCTTGGCGCTCCGGCCGAGCTGACGCGGGGAGGAGGCTCCGGGGGCGCCGCCGTGTCCATGGACTAGCCGAGGCTGCGGGGGGACCTACGCCGACCGCCGCCTCGCCCTCCGCCCGGCTCGGCGAAACTTAGCGAGCAGGCTGCTGCCCCGGTGAGTCCCTGCCCGGCTCGGGCACCCGCCCGCCGTCCGGAGTGCCCTTTGCTCTCCCCGTCTTGGAACGCCGGCGTTTCTACGGCCTCTCCCCGGAGCAGTGCGCTCCCCGCAGCATCCCCTGGGGCCCGGCGGGCAGCAGCCCCCGGCTGCCTGAGTTCCCGGCAGCGCGGGGCTATGGCGAGCCCCTGCCATTGTCCTTGTCCATTAAAGGAAGCCGGGGAGGCCGGGTGAGGCTTCCTCTGGGAGTTCACGCTAGCTTGGCTCGTTGAGGTGCCACGAGGGAGAAAAATAATAATGATAACAAAAATTAAAATTCGAGAAAAAGGCCTTTCGGAGTGCTGCAGTCAGTTTGCCCGCTCCGTTCTCCGCCGTCGCCTCGGCTGCTGCCAGACCCTGCCCTGAGCCCAGGCTGTTTAGAGGGAGCAGCGGCACGGTGGGTGTAAGGATTGAGGCCCGTGACTTAATTTTTAAAATAATTTAACTTTAACTGGCTGTCGGTTGTGGTCGTGCTCTGCCTCTGTGACACCCTTTCAGCCTCCTGTTAACAGGCCCGGCCGTGGAGCGCCGGGTGGAGCACCAGAGGTGATGCTCCATGGTCAGTTGTGTTTTGGCTCTTGCGTTGTCTTCCGTGCTCTATGTAGATTTAGCGGTTTCATTTTGAGACATTCTGAATAAAAAAAAGAAAGGAATAAAACCCCACAAAGAAGCCTAATCCACGCTGTAAAAGAATCTACTTGTTTGGGTGTTTTTTCCTTTCTTTGGTGGATCTTCCATGGAGGTGGTGGTGGAGGTGTGAAGGGTATTTTAAAATAACTGGTAGGACAAAATTCTTCCAGCATTGCTTTTTAGTTTGTTTGGGATTCTGTTTGTTTGTTACAGTGACATAAGCCTAGTGACCTAGAACTCTGGATAAAATGGAAGGAAAGCAGTTCCTTGAGAATGGAAGCACAGGGTCTGTCTTGTTCATAAGTGCTCTCTGGTGAGATGATCCATCTCTTTTCTGGCTATCTCCAGCAGGGAGTACTGAGACACTTTATACTCGCAATAAACGTGTGAAACTTGCCGTGCTTTTGGTGTGGAAGGTTGAGGTGCTAGCACTGTCTGCTTGACAGAAGAGTTGTGTGTGGAGAGAAGGGATCAGGTGGGAATTCAAGTCTAGTCATTGGTGTGAAGTAGGAACGAGCTGTGGTGGAAACTGCTTTGCAGCTTTTGATTTGGTTTGTATGTTTTGGGGGTTTTTTTAGAGGAATTCAGGACACTTGTGTTCATAGAGTGGTGTTTTTTATCCTTTGGTTAATGACACTGGAAGAAAGTACTTTTAGGGTGTGATCTATATCCTTTTAGCTCTGTTCTTGGAGGATGGAATATAGTGTTATTGCCTGTCCTTAGAAGGTTGTCTTGTTCAAAACTATAATCCCACTGAAACAGAAATTTTTAGAAATAGCTTTCCAAAAGTTTGTAAGTGCATTTATATTCAAAAAAACCAATGTAAGTTCCAAGTAAAAACAAGTAAGTTACACAGTTGGCCTTTTGTTTGTTTATCTTGTTCCTAGGTGGACTTGCTGAAGGTGCAGTCTGGGTCTAAATTGCAATTATGGAAAAAAAATCGCAATTATGATTTTCTGGGTGGTGTGTGCTCTTTGTGATTATTTATTTTTTTTTTTGTAAGTCAATCCAGTTAGCTTCCTTTGTGTTGTAGCATTATCTCCAGTCCCCAAATCAGAAGAAAACTCACTTAAGTCTTGTTCTTGTTTCTAGGCACAGGCTTTGTCTGACATTTAGTGCATTGTAGACAAACTAATCTTAGTGTTTTCTGTTTAAAGCCTCTTTCCTGTTCTTCCTGTCTCCTTGTGTGGAGCGGGAGGGTGGCAGAAAAGGAGGAAAAAGTGTGAACTTTTACTAGGAGCAGTGTCTGTGCAGAGCCTTCACATGGGTAACATACCTAACAGGACTGCAATGGGGTGTGTTCTGGGCTGCCTTTTACTGGCATTAAACTTTGTAATACTTAATAAAAGGACCATCAAAAGCCCTTGCTCTGAGCCCTAAGATGCTATTTAATTGGGATATTTTCCTTGGTATTGAAGGCATAACTTTTTGCTCTTGGGTGTAGCAAGAAAATTGTTGATGTGGTGTCTTATGAATTTGGTTATATCTGGATGATAAATGAGTTTATTGTATGTTTCTAATGAATAACTGAGGAATATTGGATTGTTTTGAGGCTTTCTTAATAAATATTTCTATTTGTTTTATGAAGCTTTAGTGGGTGGCTACTAATGTGCCATTTTCTGTAAATGGGTGTTCGGAAAAAAGAGGAATTTTTCTGCTGACAAACTACTACAATTGATTCTCGCAGTCTATCAAGTTTCTCATTGTGGATTAGATGTGGCACAGTTTGAGCACTGGTAAGTGTGAATAAATTACTCTTGTTTTGATCTCCCTGTGTTAGTTCAGAATTCTCATTGAGGTGTATGTGAGGGGAAGTGGAGTTCACAGAGTGATTGTCAAAACTGTTCCACAGATCCTCCCTTTATTTTTTGCTTTTACAAAAAGTTTCACCTGGGTGGGGTATGGAACAATCTGTGGATTTTGGACACACTTTACTTGTGAGCTCTCTGTGCCATGTTGCTTTGCATTGTGGCTTCCTGTGTCAAAACTTCCTGTTTTTTGGTAGAACAGACTTTCATGCTTTGCCACCTGTGGTACATTTGTAAGGCTAAGAGGGCTGCACTTCACAAAATCCATGAACGTGCTGTGGTTTGCATTTTGCTTCAAGCTGAAGTAGCTCAGATGAAGTAAATTAGACCCTCAAACAGTAAATGGTGCAGGCTGTTGCTAAAGGGGAATTAAGCAGAAATTATTTCTAGATCCAAAGGATGCTCATGTGTCTTCCTCTCTGGTATTGCCCTGTCCTAAAGACTTTGGCTCTTCCAAAGCTCTGCTGTTGGTGGCTTGGGTGGAGCTGCTGAGGCTGCCTTCAGCCCCCAGCACAGTTTGTACAGGGACAGGATCCTTTTTGATCCCTTGGCTCGTGCTCAGACAAAAGTATCTCGTAAAGGTTAAGAACAATGTCAGAGATAGTCAGACTAAAGCTTATCAAGGTGAGGTACGTGTGGGTTTTAAAGAGTAATAGTTTGGATCTTCCCAAGAATACAAGAATCTGAATTTTGATTTAGCAATCTAAAAAGAAGGGGAGGGGCTGAAGTGTCTAAGCTCTGATGACTTAATTTTAAATGCACAATTTGACTACTTAACTGTAGCTGAATGTAATTAATAGTTGAACTTTTTTTTTGGGTTGTAAAACAAGTTTATTCTGGATAAAATCTGCTTTCAGATGGTCAGTTAGCTGAAAAATCATTGTTGGGCAAATTCTTCTATTTTGGGAATGTCACAGGTGAGGATAATAGCAAAGTGCAGGTGTTGAGGATCACCTGCAAAAGTGGCGATCCTTAAAAATTGACTGCATAAGAGATCGTGATGTTTGCAGTTGAAACCACTGCCTTGAATGGCCAGGCTTTTGCTATACTTTTTGACCAGTCTGACATAAATCTTTAACTGAAGCCCTCAAACAGAAGACCCACTCTGCTTGATTATTCACACCTGAATTCTGTTACCACTTCTGCTTGATTATTCACATGCAAATTCTGTTATCACTTGTGCAGAAAACCTTTAACAAATGAAAATAGAATATGCTGGCCACAATAGGAACTGTACCTAAACCCAGGGCTCTTAACTGTTTATAAAAATAGGTTTATTTTCTTTTCTGGTCCAAAGTGTGCCTCAGCCCGTTTGGCAGGGGGGAGGGATCAGCACTTGTTTTGCTTCAGTGTTTCCTGTCTTTCTTCAACTCTCTGGGAGCCAAGCAACAGTTTTGTCCTTTTCATTGCACCACAGCTTATGTATGATACATGTGAGTGGAAGAATTTCTGCTCTTATCTAAGTTGAATGCTTTATCTGTGCTTCTTCTGAGCGCTCTTTCTGTGTCATTGTCTTCAGAAGTTGTGCAGAAGCTGGAAATCTTAGGCCTGTCTACATCCTTAATCTGAACCTGAGTGGGAAAGGCAAGGTGTAATAAACAGGGGGCTCTGCTTCCCCTTGATCTTTGTAGTAAGTGTTGTTGAATGTTGTCTTGGTGTTGAAGAGCTTCTGTGGTATTAGGAAAGAGCTTCTCTGTTTTGTGCTCCCTGGCTAGAGAACAGGTATTTATACCAAACTGATAAATGTCTTCCATGGGAAGACCTGTCCTGAAACCCCCTGATGTAGTTGTGGGTTCTTGGCACTAATTGGCTCTGGCCAACTTGATGAGCTTGTGTGTGCCCGTGAGCTTTTGGCTTTAGGGGTTGTTTTATTTTGGCATTCTTGTTCTGTTTCAGGCTGGTTGTTTGTGTACAAGCTCAAGTATGTTCATGTGGCCCAACAGCCCTTTCCAGAAATCTCTTTTCCTCTTTTAACAGTTTTTGTTTCCTGCTCAAAGACTAAATAATTGATACTTGAGTCTCTCTGGAAAGGAGCTTTGTCTTAATAATTGATGGACTTGAAGGTAACAAAGTCAGGTGTTTGAGTTGCTGCCCTTGCAGCTACAGGATGAAGCAGAGTATTTATAGGCAACTGAATGCTGTGAATTTTAATATTTTTTAAAACCTTATTTGTTCAGCTTGGCACGTTGTGTACTCTTGCTGTGGGGCATAAAATGGGTGCTGAAATATGTTCACTGACATCTAGAAACTTCTGGAATAGAAAACAAATGGAATAGCCTCAAGTAACTTGGATCTGAAGGGAGACAACTGAGAGGCTGGACTTCAGTCTTCATGTGACAGCAGCCTTCTGACTGCCAGGGTACAGAGCTGCTTCTTTGGATGCATATTGCTTTTCCCTCAACAGTTTGTTATTAGATGGTGCTCAGGGAAGGACTTCATGGGGGTGAAATATGCCTGCAGTGGTGTAGCTGTATCTAATAAAGGGTAACAACAGCAAAGCTTTCTACCCTGCCCTGAGTACTAAGTTACTTCAGTTTGGCTGTGTGGCAAGCCTGTGGAGCAGGAAGGTTAATCAAAAGAGTTGTCTGACTTGAAACTAATGGAAGGCAATTAGTGAGATGACTCTTGGAAAGCAGTTGGTGAGATGACTCTTGGAAGAGAGCAAGACTGCTTTCTCTGCTAAGTGTCCACTGTGCTGAGCTTTCAGAGGATGTTTTGACTAAGTGGTCATAGCAGTGGTCTGCTCCTGCAAAATGGGAGAGTGTTCAACTGAAAGAGCCCGTCCAGCTGGGGCAAGTGAGAAGGGAAGGTGTAATTCATCTCTGTGGTGGTGTTTTATCTGAGCTGTGCTGCTTGTGTAGCCAGTCACACTGTACTGTCAGCCCATTCAGGTGGCAGTTTCCTGTGTTGTGTTTTTTCCATCAGGAGCTGTTTCTCGTTTTACTGAAGACACGAGTCAGGAAGTGTTTGTGTCTGAGCTCTGCACCTTCTAATTCTGCTGGCATGTTTGTAATTAGCTGTTGCAGAGATTGGGGTCTGTGTTGGAAGGAGCACTGACTGTGTCCTTTCACAGCCTTTGTTGCCCTGATCTCTTAATGGCACAGTGTTGTTCTTGGCATCATCTTGAGAGGTGGAAAGCCTGTTTTTCCTCCTTCCCCAGGGGCGGATACAGAGACTTTGGGCGAGACAGTCGAGGCTTTCTCACGACCTGCCAGAGCACTGGCTTTGGGGGGAAGGGCTGGAGCTGTTCAAGCATGGGCTTGTCCTGAAGCAGCATTAGTTTTTGTCTTTTTAATCTTTTCCCTGTGGTGTGGTAGCATGTGCAGGGTGCTCTGCAAACCTGCTTGCTATAACTCCTGAAGCATTAACTGTTCCTGTGTATTTGGGCTGAGACATGGGTTCTTCTGAAGAGCTGGCAGTGTCTAGGATTGTGAGACATTGGTGAAGGCTGTTTTGTCACATCTTTAAGATTTTCCAGTGCTGCCTTAGAGGTTTATCTTCTAGCTGGGTTTTGCAAGTTTCACGAGTGTGTTTCTTTACCAGAAAGGAGGTAAAGAGATGAATTACGTGGTGGTTGAGCTGTCTACGTGGCCACAAAGAGCCATCTTCTCTTGTGGCTCGGAAGCTGGTGATTGTGGTCCTTGGCAAGTAAAATGAGGCCATCATGGTTGTTATAAATACAGCTGCTGGAGGTGGAGGGCAGCAAAAAAAAGCTTTGAGGGCATTGTCCCCAACCCCCCCATGCCTTTCCCCAAAAAGTAGCATTGCCTGGTGCCTCATTTGAAAGGAGTGTTGCTCTGGTGTTGAAAGCATAGGCCCTGGTAATTGGGGTGGGAGGGGAGGAAAAAAAGAGGTTTTGTTGATTGAACTCCATATCTTGTTTCTGTGACATGGAGTCAATATTGTTTAAGCAGAGCAAGTGGTGAGTGTAGCTAGCATTATCCAGATACTGCAGTCATTACTTAGCATCCTCATTACTGGAGATCAGATTTCAACCCTGGAATTTTAAATTTCTTTTTTTTTTTAACTAAAAAATACCTTGATCTGATTTAAACTGTTAAAATAAATATCTATTTTATCATATGTAATAGATATGTTTATATATATAAATTCATATATAAGAATATTCATTGTGAAGGCTAAGAAATATGGTGTGGATGTAGAAAGACTGCACATTATATCCAAAGCAAGGAACATTTTTAAGGAAACAAACCACAAAACCCAAAGCAAATTATATGCTCATCACTTCTTTGTTGTATATTGCTATAATCAGTCTCTTGGGGGTTTTTTCTTATGAAAAGAGAAAATGACAATATATTCTTTTAGACTGAAGTATAACTGGAGACTGAACAAGTAGCATTCCTGAAGTGGAGAAAAGTCACAATATGTATAAAAGTTTAGGATGTTCTCTGAAGAAAGAGTGTATTTGTCAGCAAAGAAAGGTGGTGGCTTCCTGTCTTTTTTTATGATATGAAGTGGTATAGCAAATGGAGGGACCCATTCTGTTCTTGAAACCTTTTGGTTTGTGTGGAGGTATGGGAGGGAGCAGACAAAGTGTATGAAATAGGTTCTTTTACTGTTGGATTACTAAATAGAAGTAAAAATATTCCCCAAACTGGAAGTTCTGGCTCCTCAGATAAGATATTTGCTTTGTAAGGCTTACAAAACCTTCTGTTAGAAGGGGAAAAAAAAAATCATCAAATTACATGCTTCTTTTAAAATAAGACTTTGAGTTTTGCCTTGCATCTGTTGATGTTACAGAGAGTTGGTGTGTATCTGCTCTCTTGAGAGGTAGTAGAAAGCAACTGAGAAGTTTGGGTCAGCTAAAATTATTCTGGTTACTTGTTCTGACAGGTTTTGCACCCTGGGGTGGATAAATTCCTGCTCAGAATGACTAACTGGCTTCTATGTGTTTCCCAATACTTGAACTTGCCGTGAAAGGAAAGCGTGACTTGTGGTTTATTGTGTATAGTGAATAAATTGCAGCACAGGCAAGGTCCTATTCAGATGAAACTGGTCAATAGCTTTATTAAAGAAAGTTTTCATAGACACAAAATATTTTTCTACACTTTTCTAAGATGTTAATGAGGCATCTGTTGAACTGTAGTGATAGTATCTAGTTTGTGTCTAGTTGTTTTTACTTGCTTTGGTGTAATTCAACTGAGTTTTAACTGCAGGGGTTTATCCAATAGTGCTTTTGAGGATAAGATCAATGAAGACCCTACATCCTGTGCTCCTGCTCTTCTCTGTGTTTCCTAAATATTAGTAAAGAGATTTTCTTCTTACGAAAGGTTCTGTTTCTCTTCTACTGCGTTCTCCTTATGTCTGAAAAATTGCTGGCTTTTAGATGAAGTTTACATGTAACATTTCCTTTTCTCTCTGTTTCCTGTGCTATCTCTTGCTTTAAGTCAGAATGTGGAGTGGATAGTTTGGTTGCAGTCAGCTACTTCAAGCAGATTTTCCTTGAACTAGGTAATAGATCAGCCTTGTAGCTGATACGTTTGTGAAGCACATCTGTGTGTTGAAGCAGAAACTACCTTATCTGTTCAGTTATTTCTTCAATGAACCTGAAGTCAGTGGGGCAGAACTAGCATAAATGTTCTGAAATTCTCTGGATAATTGAGTTGTCTCTCCTCAGTGTCAGTAACTAAAAATATTTGTAGTTTGAATTTACATTGTCAAGACTTCCACTGTACAATGTCATTGACTGGCATTCTGACCAGTTTGTATAAATGAAAATATGGACTCTTTGGAACTTCTTCTATTTTGCTGATTTTGTTTTAATATTAGTAGTAGCTTTTTTTTTTTTTTTTTTTTTTTTTTTTTTTTTTTTTTTTTTGCTGAGTAGGAATAAATACTTTTTCACATGGAAGCAAGGCCAGCCAACAGCATCTTTTGTAGCTTCTGCATGAAGAACAGTGAAAAGTGAAATTGGTAGAACTGCTGTTGTCCTCTCTTACAGCTTTTGAATTGCTGTGGGAACAGTACTGAATTCTGCTTACCTTTTGCAAGTTTTTAGTGTAGTTCTGTTGGTTTAAGAAATCAAATGGAGCTGAAAATATTGCATGAATCATAGCTTGAATAGCTCCTTGAATTACAGTTGTGCAGTGTAGAGCTTTTATGCCAAAGGATTGGTAATGTTAGTCAGGTGGGGAGTTCAGAAGAGGTTCTTGATGACCATGTAGCTTATTCCCAAAAATGTGGAGTGTCCACTTTGTGAAAGTTACTCTGAGTTCTGAGCACTTAAATGGTGTTTTGGATGCAACTCATCCACATAGACGTAGTAGTGGCTTGGCCAAAAGTGCAGCATAAAGAGTGTGAGGTATAGAGACCTGGAGTGGAGCTCTTTTGAATTACTGCTTCCTTGTTTGGGGTTTGGAAACACTAGTGTGTGTTTCTGACAAGTTTTCCTAAGTTGTAGTTTGTGATGCAGTAATAGAATAAACCCTGGTCACTGAAACATGAAACCCTTCCCAGTAGGCTGGGGATTTGTTCTTCTCTGTGGGATTATTTTTTATTGCTTACAGTGGAGCAACTTCTGCTTGAAATATTCTTTGAGGTCTTTGAGTCTTCATCACAGTACAAAATAAGGGCCCTGAAAGATGATGTCTTAAGAATTCTGTCTGGCTTTGGCCATGTTTTCCATTGAGTTCTGGGATTTGTTACCTGCCATTATTTTTCTGGTGAAACAGGGATAGCCTATTAATGGTATTTGTCTTTCATCATAAGTCTTTCAGGTTAAAAAAAAAAATACCCTTTTGTTGATTAATCCTCAGGTTTCTTCTAAGAATGAGCAAGTGTTTCTCTGCTCATCTGAACTGCAGCAGAACTAAATAAACAATATTTGTGTTCCTTAAGAGAAGCTTGTCTGCTCTTTTGAGGCCCTAGTCTGAGTTCCTTGGAGACAAAATTGCAAAATGACACATGCTTGCTTGGAGTTCCTGAGTCATCAGCAGGACTACTGTCTGTTTCCAGGAGCAGATTAGCCTGTAAGACCATCTCAACCTGTCAGTTTATCTTGCTTTTTTTGCTGTACCAGCTCAGCCCCTTCAAGTGAAGATTTGATGGCTGGCATCCAGATACTGTTCTGAACAGCAGGACCCCTTTGGTGGTCAGCTTCTCTCTAGGATGTGGAAAGAGCAATCTATAGGTGCCTCTTAGTTGTTCCATTTTTAGAAAGTCCTAAGAATATCTCTGTATTTTTCCTGGTCAGGGATTAGGCTGCCTTTTACCTTCACAAAAACCCCTAATGATTGAGTACCTTCAAAGAATGCCAGTTGTTTTTAATGGCACCGTATCTTGAATGAACTGATGCTTTTTGATATATATTTGGTCTTGATGGAATGGAATTGAGTCATTTCAAAACTAGTCATAGACCAAAGTACATCTCTTGCTGTATTTTAAAATTTCTTGCTCCTCAGCAAATTGTTCTTCGTCCATTTGCTTCACCAGCTTCATATAGATGTAATGCTTTGTATTGATGAACAGTGGTGGAGAAGTCAACAGCTTGACAAATTACTTTTTTTCTTCTGGCCTTAGTTGTGCCCCTGTTCCCCCAGCTTCATCTTTCAGTGTGTTGGCTTCAGGTGCTGCTGGTATAGGCTGGCACTAGAGGGGGGCTGTGTTTTCATGGGCACACTCAAGCTACCACTGCTTTTGCTTTCCCATCCTTGTTCTCCTGCCACCTCCTGACTGCCCCCACGCTGGCATTTGTACATGCTCTGGCCAGGTAGATTGGAGGCTTAAACCTGTTTACTTCTTGGTGTGTGGTACAAGATTACAGGATTGATCTGAAGATTTGCTAGTGGTTTGCTGTGTGGCTGTTTGCTCCACTGAGTAGGTTGATTAATGGTTGTGGATTTTAGGAGGGTCAGAGAAGGGGATCAGGACTCTATATGGTGGCAGTGTTGGCTGAACTTGGAATTTTAGTGTGACTTGGGTCTGCCTTGTAAACTAAACATCTCTGGAGAATTAAAATAATTTTTGGACCTAAATCTAGAAAATTACTTTGTTGCAGTTGTTCTAGACTTAACATCTCATCCATGAGGATTTCTCTGCATATCTACATTAGATTAGTTAACAGATCGCATTGTGTTTTATGAGAGTTAGGAATATACATTAGGAATATCACTGCTTAGCATTTTGAAGGTAAGAGTGGAATTGTGGGTGTTGAAAAGCTTTGGAAATGGCAGTATCCTCTTGATGAATGACTACATTTTTCCCCCTCTCACTAAAGCTGTAAACACCAAGACAAAATTATATTCTACCAAAGCAGCAGGGCTCTGTATTTGATTTTTAGAAATTCCTTTTGCTGTGAGTGGGTGATAACTGTCAGCTGACCCAATGTGACTTGCTTTGTCTGAAACACAGTAGAGAACGTTATTAGTCTGTGCTGCCCACATACTGCTTTAATCTTCCAAGTGTTTTTAGTATTGCCTAACCATAGCTATGCAGCCTGTGCTGTGAACAAAGTGAATTACTGACAAGCAGATTTCTGGACTGGTAACAGATGCCTTCTGTGTTAGGAAACATGACTGCTTTTAGTATAAACACAAGGAAGGTGGCTGTGTAGTCTTGAGTGGACTGCTTCATTTGTTTGTAGTGTTAGAGGAAAAAAAATCACATACCTGCACTTCAGATTTATTATGCTACTCCCATACCAGCCATACTGTGTTCAGTGTCTGTCAAGAACCACCAAAAGAATTCTGGTGAAGACAAGCACAGAGCAAGCCAAATCAGCTCTTAAGATAGGCAGGTGTTTTGGAAGCTAATATCTGTCTGAGGAGCTGTTACAGAACAGCTTCTTGCTAGTACTGGTAATACACCCCCCATCATTTCTGAGCATTTAGAAGTGTGTATGTTGAAAAAAGTATTTTACTTTTTTATTCTGCTAAAATACTGTGATTGGTATTGACTGGGACATCTTAGTGGTTGGTTGAAGTGTGGAGAAATGTCTTGCAAGCTGGTGATGAAAACAGTGAGGTAGGTGGGGAGTAGTGCTTGTCAATAAGGATACTTTTAATCCTATTATTCCTGTGAATTGTTTCAGTGAAGCTGGGGCTGAACAGTTGAATATAAGTCCAATGCCAGGGAGGGTAACCTAACAAAATGTAAGTCTTCAGATGATGTTTGTACTTTAGGTTGTGAAATGATGTGCTTGCCTTTTTGCCTCAGGTTATATTTTAAGCCTCTTTGTCTAGCAGAACCTAATTTTTGTGAAATTTAATGATGTGCTCTCTAAATGCAACCTGCTGCCTTCTCTTTTGTAGGTGTAGCAGCATCAAAAGCAATGCTCCTTATGTGCATTTTGCAGTTGCTGCTCCTGTCTTTTACCATGATCCTGATTTTCAGAGGGAGGAGGCACAACAGTGGTGGAGGCCCCAGTGTGTCTGCATCTGGAGAATATATTTGCACTGCCAGCCAGGGTATTGCTGTAAAATGGGATTACACTCATGCAAATAGTCTTGCACCCTCCTCAGATTAGTGGGATTCTGTTCTGTCCCCTCTTTCCTCTCTTGCCCAGGCACATCAGACTGACTGACTTGGACAAGTGTATGCATATTGATTGTTGACATAAATTGCCATTTGGAGCTAGAAACTGAAATTAAGTTGGGAAAAGCAATTTTTGTTCCTTTTCCTATATTTACTCAGTTGTGGACTTAGGTAAGCAAGGGAATGGTGCTTAAGCAAGAGTTTTTTGCTATGATTCATAACAGTTGTAAAGGTTCCTAAATTTTGACTGTAGCATTGGATGGGTTGCAAAGGTTAGTAACTAAATTACGAAACTCATTTTATGTGGTACAACTGGCCACATGTAGGAAGGTCCTTTCCAGTCACTGCCTATACTGCCATAAAGTACAATTTCCTTTGCTTTAACAAAAGTTAAATGACCTTTGCTGTAAATGGACTGTGCACATTAGAATCTATAAGGTGAAGGAAGAAAACCTGTTTTCAGTGTTTGGTTAAATTTATATGGAAATCATCATCTGAACTCCAGAAATACCAAGCTCAAGTATTCACAGTCTAGTCTGTGTTGGATGGGATTCTCAAAGCCAACTTCTGTTTCTTCTGTAAGTGGGAGTGTATTTTATACTCAGGTGCAGATTCCTTTCTAGGAAAAGAAACTCCAAAAACGAACAAACCCAAAAAAACTAGTTTACCTTCTCATAGCTGTGGATGTGGTGCAGTCCACTTGTCCATTCCATGGTCTGGATTTCAGACTTTACTGGGTAAGCTTGGTTTTTGCATGTTTCTGTGAATGACCAGGGTGTGACAGTACATTTTCTTAGTACAGAGGTGTTTGAAAATTCAGCATTCTTATTTCCTTGCCTTTGCAAACCTTCCACTGACATTTACCTCAAGGAAGTGGAGGATTGAAATGCTGTTCATCTGTCTTGGGCAGCACTCAGCTCTCCAGAATGTGAGGGTTGTGCAAGAGTTCACTCCTGCTCTGAATTTACAGCTTGTTTCTGTTTTTGTTTTTGTTATGCATGGCATTTCTGCAGAGGTGATTTAGTTATGATTCTCTGAACAGCTATAGTTGTCTGAAATACTTGAGCAAGAGTTGTGGTTGAACCTTATCTCTCCAGTGTGTGTAAGGAAGCAAGCCAAACTCCACTGAGCAGATGGGTTTTAAATGGTGGGACTTTGGTTCTTGAGACTAAAACCTCTTAGAGGAGATGGTGTGGTAAAGGAACACGCAAATATGGAAGAACTGGGTTACAGCTACCTTTTGTATTTAGCAATCCAGAGACACTGAGAGATTGCAGGTAACCACTTTGGATATCCTGCTAGCTGGATTGCTGGATGTACAATCCACAGGGTTTGTGGGCAAGTCCAAGCAGCCATTTGCAGAAGTAAACTGTTTTGAAAGAGTGAGAAGGCAGATGAGTGTCAACTTGCTGATGTAGATCTTCCTAGGCTAACTGTAAAGTGAGCTTCCTTTGTGGGTGTGCCTGCTCTGTTATAACATTAGGGTGCTTAAAGCTAAGATTATTAAGCAACAGATACTGAAAGGAAGTGTAGGGTCGGTGGAAGTTTGACCTGACTTTGAAAATACTTTTGATGGCATATGGTACAGATTACTGTGCTCTCTTTCTCAACAGAGGAAGAGAGACCTGGGGAAAAACCTTTATTCATGAAATCTTTACCCAATCCTGTCCTTCTTTCTCTTGTGTGCAGACGCTGTGCCATAGAAGATGCACTATTACCGATATTCTAATGCAGAAGTCAGCTGTTGGTACAAATACTTGCTCTTCAGCTACAACATTGTCTTTTGGGTGAGTACAAAATGTTGAGGCTGAAATAGTTTAGGCATAGCTAAGTTTTATTAACTTCATTACTCTGTTAAAGAGAACAAGCAGAAATAGGTGTGTGAAAGCAGGAAACTGATGTGTAGTACGCCCCAGGTGTTTCGTAATTGAAGAAGCTTTTCCCTTATGAGAAATTAATTATTATTGAAAGTGTGAGGACTCAGTATCCATATTATCCATGTTAAGTTGCTTCCCTATTAAAAGAATCCTCTCATGATGTTTCCTTTCAGATCATCTTTGATCTTTGTTGGGTGGTGTAGCTGTAAATGCACTGTGCAGAAGAGAAGAAAGGAGCTTCCTCAGAGATGTGTCAGCAGCTGGCAGCACATGTCATGCTCTGGGCAGCTGAATTGATTAAAATACTTAGCTATGGACTAACCTGCCTATGATGTTTGTTTAGAATTGGGTGTTAAAAGGTACAATAATAGATGAGTGGTTTTAGATGTGTATGATGGTTAATGAAGCACCTGCCTTGGAAAAGAAGATGCTTTAAAGGTTAGAGCATAGTGTTCCACTAGAAAAAAGTTAAGATGTCTGTGAGGGTAAGGTGAGGAAGCAATTCAGACAAACTCAATAATTCCTTTTGGAACTTTCAGGTCAAATGTTAACAAGTTTGCACCTGAAGTCTTAGAACTGCAGTCATGGAAGGGCATGAGTAGTCCTGGAAAAGTGCAGATACAGTGACTTGTCCAGTAGTAGCAGTAAAGTTACTGAGAACCACAGAGCTTTTTGCTATTGTCACCACCTTTTGTTAACTAGTGCAATGTTCTAAGATGATACTGTAGCATTAATCCACGATGGGGGGGGGGAGTTATCCTTGTGTGGATAGCAGGGCAGAAAAGATTTGTTGAAACTTTTGTTCCATGAAGGGTTAATTTGCTACAATATTGCATAGTGCAGGTGTTCATTAGGCATGGCATTTTCTGTGTCACAATTGAGGATGCTTTCAGAAGGTCAAAAATTGTGCTTACAAGCCGCCACCAGCTCTGCAGTTCCTTTTCTTGTGTGTTATATACAATTCCCACATACTTGTGGTGGAGTGTGGCACAGTGAGAAGTGATACTTGCCAAACTGTTCTGGTTTTCAGAGAAATCACTTCATAACTGTGTGGATGCTCTTCAGAAGTTTATGATGGGATATGTGAGAAATCAACACTGTTGTTCATGAACATATCAGGATTCTCTTAGACCTCTGCTTTTTTCTAGTGAGTGTCTCATGAAGTGGGGTCTATGAGTGACTGTTTCTGACAATCTTTTAAACTGAAATTTTTTGTCTTCATTGTGAGGGGAAGAAGACTGTCAAGAATTTGTCTCTGTTTTTTTCACAGGAATAAATTTTGTATCTTTTTTCTTCTTTGCAGTCATTACATTTTTTTCACTTTTAAAAAACTGTATTCTCTTGAGATGAATGAGAACTAAAGATTTTTCTGTTCTTTACAGAAAAACTTCTAAAGAACTGCCAAAACATTGAGGAGAATTGGTAATATAACCTGTGTGTTTCAGCTGATCTGTTGGCTGGAAGTATTGGCTTTCTGAACAGATACTTGTAGTCTTGGTAGCTTCCTCAACAAAAGGGTCTGATGCTTCTGATGACATTATCAGGCTGACCTGGTAAATGATATGCAGCTACAGCTCTTTTGATAAGATTTTTGGCACCTTTAGTTGTAGAACAAGCTATGTAAATGTTGAAGGTAGACACCCCTATAGGCAATCCATGAATCATTTAGCTGACACAAGGATTCAGGAGCCTGTGAAATCCTGCTGGCTTGGATCACTACAAATTCACCATTTGTGAAGCAGACTAAATTTTCTGCGTGCCTTAAAAGAGCTGTAGGACTACAAAACCAGAAGGGGCAATGTAACCATAACTCACAAGTAGCATTTGTGGAGGGAATGTTAGTTTTGATTCACTTTCTTTGGGTTACAGGACAGGTGCTTCTGGGAACTTGTTTGTGAGCATTTGTTAGTGAGCCTGGCTGCTCTAGATTTGGATGAGGGATGGATATAGCTGGGTGTCAGAGGGCCTTTTGCCCATATAAGCTGTTAGAGCTCTCTTTTGTTATGCACAAACCAGGTAAAAGTAAATAGTTGCATGAAAATAGTTGCATTTGTTCTTCTGTCGTACTTTTTAAAGGTAAATGTTGACTTTCCCATTGTAGCTCTAAAGATGTCATTGACTGTATAAACTTTAAAGAATGTGGTGATGTAGTAATTCCCAAAATTTTTAAACTTCACTGAGTGGTTACTGCAGTTTGTGTCATGTTTCAAATACAGTTCACATAGATTGGGATTAAACAAAGTATTGAACTCAAAGAGGGCAAATAGGACTAATAATGGCAAGCTCAGTGTAATGACCCTTTAGAAATCTGAAAATCTTCATTCTTTGGAAGTCCCTTTTTTTCAGGTGAGTGACTTGGGAATAGAAAGTTCTGGCTTTTAGTTGTGCACTGCTGGTTTGTAATATCACTTCTCTGTTCTTTTAAGAAAGGGAATGGAGACCATAGGAAGGCTCTGCCTAGGCACGATTTTCATGTGTGTCTACTTTGTTTCCATCTTGCTTTTTAAACATGCTCACAAGACTTAGCTTGTCCAAGTACACTCTTGTTAATGAGTGGTGATAAGGCAGTACTGCAGCCATTAAGATAGCCCTGCAGAGAGCAAGATAAGAAGGCTGGACCTTTTTGTTTGAAAGCTTTTTTTTTTTTTTTTTGGTCAAATCACTTTATTTGTCATGGTGCAATTTAGAGACTGCAACAATGCCAAGTGAAGAGCTTGGTTCTGGCACCTTTCTGATCTGAGTCATTCTGCAATTGAGTGAGCTCTTCTGTGAAAGCTCTGGTGCTTGCTGCTTTGCCTCCAGTTGAAGGGGTGTTTTTTGGGGTAGACTGAGAATTGCACCTCAGCTGGGCCGTGGCTGTTTCAGTGAAGTAAAGGATTGTATGTGTGCTCTGCCAAAGCCCTTTACGTTGCATATGAGCTCACTGTCCTGACATGAATTGAGAGGAGAGGGTAAAATAGCTTTTAGCTACCATCATCTGGGTTTATATTCTAAAGGTCTGTGGTTGTGTGTGACTCTAAGTGTTATTGGAGACAAAACCAGAACTTGTCACTCATCCTATAGAAGATTTGGCATTTTGCCCTGCACATGGTGATGAAGGTCAAAAATCCTCTTCAGTTCTGGAAAGGAGTTCTGAGTTCGTTTCTTTGAAAAATAAGAGAAGACCAGGTTAGCATAATATTTTCTTGGAATTTGCTACATATGTTGTTTTCTGGGAACTTCTGAAACAGCAATGCTGTGCCAGGAACAGGAGAGAATGTACCAGCAGGTGTTTTCCTGACACTGAGAGGAAGAGTTTCTGAAGAGACAAGGATAGGAAGGAAGGGCTGCAGGCTGCTGATTGCTCTAGCATGGGTGGAGCTGCAGTGTAAAATAGGATTATCCAGGGAGTGGGAAATGTATTCTCTGTAAGAATGTACAAAAACAGTATGCCATTCCTATTGGTGCTGGTCAGACCTAGGGACAGACTGGCCCACAATCAGTTTGTGTGCAAGAGTTGTCTTGCAAGAGCTGCCTACGTCTGGGAAACAAATTAGCCCTGTTTTCTCAGTTGGTAGTGTGATTCTGGCAGCACAGTCATAGAAGTAATAGGAATTCAAAGTGTGATTGGGAATGGATAAATGGGTGATGCTTAAAAAGTGGTGATTTGGGCACAGTGTCACTGAGTTGGCATCAGTATTGTACATCTGAGCAGAGCCTACAGTTTGATGCAATATGTTTAAAAAAGTCGATTTATCAGTTCTAAAGCAGGAAATAAGGAAATGCTGGTAAATAGTGTTTGTTTCCCATTCAAAGGGGCACAATTGAGCTGCTTTATGTATGTTTCCATCCAACCTGTCATGCAGTATATGGCTTAAAGGACTCTGCAGCACAGTAGTGAATTGGGAAATCCAGTTTGTTCTTGTTTACATGTCATTCAGAATCTGGTGAAAGGCAAATTTCCAAATGCTATGCTTTTTTTGAAATAGCTGACTAGCCTACTCTCACCCTGGGAACACTTTTGGTTGTCCTTGCTTCTTCTCAGCTGCCTGTTGTCCCATTCACTCAGCCATTTAGTTCAGTGAGCTGAAGAAGGTTAAAACTTGGCCTTTAGTTTAGGCAGGATCAGTTCCCTAGTCTGCCTCATAGCCATCACTTGGATGCCTCTGTGCAGGTGGGTTGGAGAGGGTATTTTCCGGGGGCTGATTCTCTGGAGAACTCTGGGCATGCTCAATCACACCAACTCCTGAGCTAGTTTGATCACTGTGGTGTGTTTTTACAATGGTTTTCAGTGAGATACTTTCAAGCATCTTGCACATAGTCTTTGAAGCAAAAGGATTTAATTTCATTTTTCATTTCACTACTGTTTTACATTGTTGCAAATTGGTTGTTTTGGTAATTGCACCTATCAGTGTAGTGGCTGATGGCTTTGTTTCTTCAAGTACCTTGTACTTTACTGGATTTTTGCTAAAGAATTTTTAACGTGTCTGATTTGGTTGCTTCTAGTGAAAATTTTGAATTGCTTGTCTTAGCTGAATTAAGTTTTAGATTTATCCACATTGTTTTAATGAGACTAAGTTTATTTTTCTTCTGATAAACTCTATTTTACTTGTAGGTAGTTTGCACAGATGCTTATGGAAATACATTTGCTAAAGTAGTACATTTTCTTGAAACTGAATGTTTTATAAAAACATGAGAGCAAAGTTCATGTTTGAAGGTGAAAATAATGCATGCTAGTGAAAAATCTACTTAATCAAAAATCCGTTACAATTTAATTAAGAAGATAATTATAATGGAAGGCAGACAGTCTGAAGAGGTCACCCTATTTACAAGTTCAATAGCACAATATTAGTTTTCTAGTACCCTTAATTTGTATACAGAGAGTGGAATATGTCTTCCCAATTATTTTCTTCTACCTTGTTTTCTGTAGAAAAAAATTCCAAAGATCCAGCTGTCTATGTAATTTACCTTGATTACTGCAAATTATACCAGCTGTCTTCATCTGTCTCCCAGCATTCCTGGAGCATTTGGAGTGAAAATGATGACGGATGCATCAATTACTTGCACTGTGCAACTTAATGATATACAAGTTTGATTACTGACTATTTTCCCTGCTTTTTTTTTGATCTGAAGATCACTGGGTTAAGATCTAGGGTTAATCTGGGTCAATATTCCATTTATATATTGATGTGGTTTTTAATAGTACTTTTCAAGTTATGTTTTGATCCACATGATAACTTTAGATGTTCTTAGCTGATTCAGAGTCCAAGGTGAGTAGTCATTGTGCTATTGCTTCTTGCAATTTATTTAGTAGTGCTTTGTCCAGTTCTAGCTCCACGTGTCAGTGGTGGTTTTGGTTGCTTAATCTTTAAGACCCAGAATATGGCATGTAATAATTCCTGCATAGACAGAAGTGTGTTGCATAATTTGACTGATTTTTTACAGAATAACATGGATGATGCTTGCAGCCCTTTTTGGCTTTGCTCTCCCCCACTCTCCCCAGCAGAGTAAACCCAGAACAATTTTACTTGCCCTGAGTGTTCTTAGGGCAAGCAGCCCGTGGTCCCAGCAGTATTTTACACTCACACATCTGTTTTCTTGTGTGACTGTAGGAGGGTTCCATTCTTGCTTCTTACCTGTGCTGTAGAAAATTGCCTCTATGTCCATTTCATTTGTGGGAGGTGCTGCGTTTCCTAGAGAAAAGGATTCCTTTTTCAAAGTTGTTGGGATTTACTCTTCAGTGTGTGTAAAGCTTGGCACTGGGAAGGCAGCTTCAGTCCTTTCTACAGGATAATCAAACCATTTAGGCTGGAAAAGATTTCTTAAGGTGGAATTCAGCCATTGACCAAGCTGCCAGGTAGTCCATGTTCCTAAGTGCCATGTCTATGCATCCCTTAAATATGTCTAGGAATGGTGACTAAGCCACTTGCTCCAATGCTTTATAGCTTTCAGGGAATAAGTATTTCCTAATACTCAATTTAAACTTCTCCTGGTGCAAGTTGAGGCCATTTCCTTTTGTGCTGTTACTTGTTATATGGGAGAAAAGACTGATATCCACCTTACTACAACCTCTGTTCAGGTAGTTGTAGTGAGCCATAAGTCCCCTTACGGGGTTGAATGCTTTTAAAGTAGTGAGGAAGAGCTGCCCTTGGCTTATGGAGAGGTAATTTTAGTTTGATTATTGAAATTGGATGTTAAGACTAAGTTACCTGAGCATTGAGAAAGGGAATGAGATACTAGAACAAGGACCTCTTGCTTCATTTGAGTGACTGTAATTAAGAAATATTTATTTTACAAACATATGAATTAGTGGAGGGTTTGTTGTAAGTTAGATTTGGTGCTCATGGAAAGTAAGCAAATGGACCATTAATCTAGCTTGAGTCAGATAGGTTTAAACAAAGTGAGGATTCAGAACTGTATCTGAACTAATTAGTAGATTAGATACTAAACTGTATCTAATCAGAGAAGAGGTTAATAGAGCCTTGGCACTGAGAAGTTGCAAGGAGCAAGCATGGCTACTGTCATAGCCATAATATTGGTACTATTAAGTGACTCAAAATGCATTAAATATTCTGACATCTTCATCAGTGGGCAGGCAGACACTTTATAGCAAGTCATTGGGACAAGGATAACTCCCACATGCATGCTGCTCTGTGGGGTTGTCTGGTAAGTATCTCTTCTTCATGAGTAATGTGCTTCTTGAGTAGTCATGAAGAATCAAATTAAAATACTTTTTAAAAATTAATTTATAAAATGCGTAAATGTTGTGGAATAAATGCCCTTCAAATAATTTCGTAGGTGATTGACTCATGGGGGAGTAAGGTCCCATTACTATTGTCTCAAAATACAGGCAATATTTGTTTTATTTGAGCAATAGTGCTACTAGCTAAGTTTTTTGATAATGTGGTTGATTAGTACCTCTAATTTTTTTTTTTTTAATTTTAGCTAGCTGGAGTGGCCTTCCTTGCAGCTGGTCTGTGGGCATGGAGTGAAAAGGTAAGGATAAGAAATGACTGGTCTTACTTCCCTCCTGCTCCAGTAAATCTACTTCCTCAGGAAGCAGCAGAAGTTAAATGTAGCATCTAAGATGAGGAGCATGTTCAAATAATCTAAACTGATTTTAGTTAGAATTTGCTTCTTGTCCCTGATCAGGAGTTAAGTGACCCTGTGACCCTTGATATTCAGAGCTTTTTTTAGGAACTTGTAAGAGCAGGATGGTGGGCAGAATTTAGCCTTTATGTACAGGTTCTCTTTTAAAAGCATGTTTTCTAAAATCTATATTTCTCTACTCACCTTCTTTTATTATAAACAAATATTTGTGAGGGGTATGAGCTGTCTTTATAGTTTAAAAAGCACCACTAAATCTAAATGTGCATCTTTGAAATACTTCAGAAAAATGCTTCCAGTCTGTTGATCATCTGTTGTCCACTCTATTTCCCATGGAGTGCTTAAGTGATTGTGCTTCTGTGTAGAGAAACAAAACTGGGGAACGTGATGTAGCTGAATAACTGTTACTTTTAGCAAATATTTCTTGTAGCTAAGAAACTTCCTCAGTTGAAGGAAGTTATATGCATATAAACTCAGAGTTCTTCTGTTCCAAGAGAACAGAATGATACAGGTGTGGAAATGAATGGTTCCCCCCACTGAATGGCTGTAAAAGTATGGGTTTAATGAAGTCAAACTAGGAGAAAGTGACCATTACTAGATTCACTGATCTCAATCAGGAGTGCAGAGCAGGTGTCCTTGCTGTTCAATTGTGCCACGAAGTAGTAAGATGTCAATTGCCATCATATGTTTGCTTCTCCTTAATTGAAGTGGTTACATACAGCAGCTATCCACATGCAGAGAGGTTCTGAGATTCCTCTGCTTTTTGGAAGTGAGTTTTATGGTGATTTTAATTCTGAGGTATTTATTCTCCTCCTCCCTGCTCCCCATGTGCTTGTACACATTCTCATAACTAGATTAGTGCTGTCATTGCTATATAGTAAGCAGCCTATCTCAACACACAAATGCATTTGCCTCCTATTTTGTTGTTACAAAAGAATTTTCTTTCTATCCCTTTAAAGAGGATGTTAAACTTGCCTTGAATTTGTGTTCTCTAATATTCATTCTTCTGTTTTGTATACAAGCACATAAGATCTGTGTTGTTGGAAACTAAGATCTCCATTTGCCAAATTGGCTTTATGGTACACTGAAGTTACTAAAAGGCAAAGGCAGACTCTTTCTGTCTTTATTTTTTTAACTTTGCCTGAGCCCTTTCTGTTCTCTGTGCTATCTTGCAAATAAATGCTTCAAAGCCTTTCCTGTGCCTTTGAACTTCTGAATGGTTCATGAAATCTGTTTGTTATTTTTATGTCAGTTGTTCTGTGCTATGTTTTCAGTCTTTCAGTGTAGTGCCATTCTTCAGCCAATAGTGCCTGTATTTTACAGATAAACATCTTGGTGAACAACAGATGGGAAGTAAGAGAAAAACTTTGCAGAAACTGAGTTGCAGTGGTAAACCCAAAGATAAACTACAGGTGGTGGAAGAGTTCTGAACATCCTGTCTCTTACCACAACATGAAGTACATTATGTCCATTTCAGTTCTCTGATTTTTATTTCTTTTCTTTGTGCATTAGGACTCCAGATTAATTCCTCAGCATTCTTTTTCTCTGGCTTTAAATCCTGTGCTTCTCTTCTAGTTGATAATACATTGAAATGAGACTGCTGGTTTGTGAGAAGTGTTGAAAATACTACATGAGAAAATGTTACCATCGTGACTCCTGTTATTTAAGATCCAGTCTCTAACTGGTATATCTAGTTGGCCTATCCTTATGATTTTGTAACTGGCTTTAGTTATTCTGAACAGTCACATACAAGTTAACTTGATAAAATTTTAAGAGTCAATATCTGTCAAACAACAGATACTGTAAAAGTCACAAAGAGTGAATTATTGTAAAGTGTTGGTAGAAACAAGGTGAATAACACTGAGCTCTCTTATCAGGAAAACAGTTTTTGTTAGAATGGTTTCAAGGAGGACACAAAGGAAGATCTGGGAAACTAGAGGCTGGTCAGCCTGACTTCATTCCAGCAAGTTCATGGCTAATAACAAATGGAGAGGGTACAGTCAGTTTTCAAATCAAGACTGCTGATTAGAGGGATTTCAAGGGCGTGGACAAATAAGTTACTCTTCTGAGTGACTGAAAGAAAGACTTAAAGTGTGAGTTTTGTTACAGAATGTCTGACACTGAGTGCAGGTATCAGGCTGCACTCCTGTGTACCTGAGGAAATCTGTGTTGTAAAGGGCAGCCTGTTTGTACCAGGTGCAGATGGCACAGGCAGGAGTGTCTTTAGCAAAGTGGGTATGGTGGGATGAGAATTTTCTGAATTAATTCCATTGTTTCCTTCCTTCAGGATTTTTGACTTAACATCATTTCTTAGGCAAAATCCCCATAACCTTCTTTTTTAAGAGCATTTTGTAGACATTGTGTGAATGTGAAGAAAGTGTTGTGAACCAGTGATGTCTGAGGTTGAATAATAAAGCCCAGTTCCTGCCTACTTCTATTCGTAACATGCTTTGATCAGAGGAAATTGTCTTCCAAAAAATGTTGCTTGAGCAAGTGATATTGTCTGAAAACAAAAAGCTTGAGTTTGTGTGTGGGAAGGAGATGGCTGGCAATAGTTATGAATGTTATGTTATAGCAGTAGTTATGACCAGCATCCTGGTCACACATTGTTTGGTTTCACAGCATGTTGATTCTTCAAGGATGCTGCATTAGCCCATCTGATCCTGACAGGTGTTTCTTGATTGTGGGGTCTGAGCCAAGGTTTGATTAGGTGGGACTCCCATAATTAACCAGGTAGACCAAGTTTGTTAGCTGAGAGGTGTAACAGTTTTTAAGAATGAAAACACGTGACTGGTAAAACATTATCAACAAACTAGGACCATTTTCTAATAGCCTGTTTCAGCTGTTAGTTGCCAGCTGTTGCAAGGCAATTCTGAGTGCTACAGTTTAATTATTTTTTTTTTTTCCTTTTCATCCCATCAGCCAGTTTTGATATAAACAACTCTGTCTTGCTGTTGCCAAATTAACAGCTCTGACAGAATCTGTTATGGAGCATGCTATGAAAGAAGATGGAGTCTTGTGGAACACTGCAGTACTGTTAATCAATGTCTTCAGCTAATCGAGTTTCTCCAAGGGCACACTTTCTTCCAATCCTGTAGATTTTATTTTTGTTAAGTAAGCAGTTGAATAAGAAGTGATAAGGATTTTTCCAAGGTGTCGTCTTAGGTGTATATCCTTTGCACTTTACTCTAGAACACATACCTGGTAGAAAGATGGGAATTTGCATTTTATTGAAAGAATTGGGCGGCTTATTGCAAGTATCTCTGATGTTTTTCTCTTACACCAAACATGGTTGGGAATATACTTTATAAAGAAAAAAAATAGCGAACATGTGATGATGGGATATTGTGCTGTGTTGATTTTTGTTATTTCTTTGTATCAAAAGTGAAAATATTTCCTTATTAAAATGTTCTGTATATTGTTGATGGTTGTATGATGAACACTCAGACTACTGCAAGGCTGCCTGTGTGTCCCTGCAAGTCATTCTCATGAAGAGTGTTGTTTGCCCATTCTGTCTTCTGCATGTTCCATCTTGTTCTTGCACATAACATGAGAATCCTGTTATGTGTATTTGATGGAATTTTAATGGTAGCTGATGTGGTAACTTTTTAAAACCTAAATTAGAAAGTAAAAGGAAGGTTTTCACTGTGTTAGCATTGTATTCACATAGATTTAGACATCGAAGCACACAGGCTTCCTAGCAAAGTTTATTGACAAGATAAGTGGTTTCTGGGTAGTTAACAAAAAGAAAAATACTGCTTTTATGTTAGGCAGATTGTAAATAGAGAGACTAGATAACTGCTTTTTGTGTAAGAATTTTTATCAGGGGTGAAAGGGGAGTTTTTAGACTATACTTTTATATTTCTGCAAGAGTTTGGAGGAGCACTGCTAAGGCTCTTTGGCACTAGAAAGGTTGTAACTAAAAAGAGAGGAAACATATGCTTCCTTGAAAACTAAAAAAAAGATTATTTCCCTCTTTAAAATGTCATCCATAAGGTGCTTTGTCCTTAGAATGTCTTTCCTTTTCTCCCACTTAAACATTAGGATCGGAAAAGTTTTCTTAATTTATTTTTTAGACCATGATATTGGAGTTCCCTTCTGATTGATGCATTTCAAGTTAATCTAAAACATTAATTCTTTTACCTTGAAACTAAATGAACACTCAGTGATAGAATTGAGCTTTTGGCACCATCTTGTGGAATTCTGTTTGGCAAATAGGCGTAGGAGGATGTAGTCTGAGAAGCTGACTTATTAAAAGAATTGCTAGCTATAACTTTAATACTTCCTCTGCTGGGAAGAAAACTAGTATTGTCAATGACCATTTTACAACAAGACGTTTTTTGTTGGTGTCACTGTTGGCAAGTTCAAGGGTTTCAATCAGTTCATTCGGAATCATGTGGAAATCATCCAGAAGGAATGCTGAGTGAATGACATGCTTACAGTGGTCACATTCTGTTCTGGTTTTTTCTTTCAGGGTGTATTGTCTGATCTGACAAAGGTGACTGGTCTTCATGGTCTGGACCCAGTGGTGCTTGTCTTAGTGGTGGGAATAGTGATGTTTACTTTGGGATTTGCTGGCTGTGTGGGAGCACTGAGAGAAAACATCTGCCTGCTGAAGTTTGTAAGTAATATCATTACATGAGGGAATTATTATATGTTTGAAAGCTGCAAATGATGAAGAACTGGGAGCAAACCCAGATAACTCATGACAAAAATTGGTTTGTGGCAAAGTATATGGTAAACTTGCTGCCTTGACAAACCTCTGAGTAATGGTATTGAAAGCAGTGTAGTTCCAGCTTATCTATTTTCCTCATTCTGGAACATGTTCTTCCCTGCCTTTTTTAATTCGTTCTGCTCTGCAGTGATGTTATAGTGGGTGTATCAGACTGTACAGTTGTGTTGTTATGGAACATGCTTAGTCAGTTAGGAATCACTGAGAGAATATAGTGTAGTGAAACAAAATCCCTTGAAAATTTGAAAGTTTCTTGTATGTGTCGGCAAAACTTTGGGACTTCAGTGACTGATGTAAAATTTCTTAAATGGTTCTTTTTATACTGAGGCTTCTTCTTCACTTTAGATATGAAAACAGCTAAGCTGGACAAAAAACTCTAAAAAAAGAATTATAAAATTAGAAAAATCCAAGAGGTCATCAAAACTTCTTTAGTCCTGTGTTTTACAGATTTTCATTTACTGTTTTCTAATTCGCTGCTGTGAATAATGACTTTGTCTGATGCTCTTTTTACTGTCAAGTTCAGGTGACAAAAGCAAAAGGATAACTCTGCCTCTTGGGATTTCTTTACCTTGTGTTCTCACTGTGCTCGGTGTCTGTACTGAATCAAAATTTGAAGCCAATTCTGTCTGTTTCTGGTGGTCTAGGGTTGCATTCAAAATGCATTCATATTTTCTAATTTAAGACTTTTGTTTTTTACAGTTCTGTGGAACAATTGTGTTTATATTCCTGTTGGAGCTGGCAGTAGCAGTTATGGCTTTCCTGTTCCAGGACTGGGTGAGGGACAGGGTAAAAGAATTCTTTGAGAATAACATTAAATCCTACCGAGACGACATTGACCTCCAGAACATCATTGATTCACTACAGAGAATTGTAAGTTCATATCCTGTCACTTGTTTGATGCCTTCTAGGAGAATATAGATTTTAAAGTTTTAATTTTTTATATAGAATTGTAATAATTTGTAGCTAATAGTACTGTATTAGAGATGTGCTGGTTTTCTTCCTTCTGTATTGAAAGCAGCAGGGAGGGAAGACACCCTGAGATCCAGGCTTGTTCTGATGTCTGTTGTGGAAGCTCTCTCAGGCATGCATCTGCCTTTGACCTTTCTCATTTGCTCCCCTTTTCCTTATTCCCTAAGAAAAAACTTTCTCTTAAAAAAATTTTGCAGTGGAACTGATTGTATAACAATTACATCTAAAGTGATAATTTTTATAATTTTTCTCGACCTGTTTCCAGGAGCAGTATTCCAGATGTATTGCTTTGATTTCACAGAGCTTTGATTTCATGTCTATTCATTTTTTTTACTCTGTTGTTGTCATTGATTCTGCCCAGACTTAGGGATGGTGAAGATTTGTAAGCAAACACTTACTGTTTGGAGGTATTTTAGAGAATTTTTCCACTGAACAAATTTCTGGAATGTATTTATCTGCTGCAGAACCATTGCTGTGGTGCCCAAGGTCCAGAAGACTGGGACTTCAACATATACTTTGACTGCAAGAGTGAAAGCAAAAGTCGTGAGAAGTGTGGAGTTCCTTTTTCCTGTTGTATACCTGATCCTGCTGTAAGTTGTTTCCTGGCTTTGTTTTTGCTCTGAGATTTTAAAGTTATGACAGGAAGTACTTCCTGAATAAGGTGTTGAAGGGCTTTGAGGTGTCCTAAATGACCAAAAATTGCTCTTGTGCAGACAAACTTTTTTTGTGTTTCTGTTGCATTCTTTTTAGAGTCCAAATGTGGCAACCTGTTAACTGAAAATGTGTTGTCACCAGGAATTCAAGCTATTTTAGTATGGTTAAGATCTGAAGCACTGGTGGCTGGCTTTTTCTTTCATTCCCAGTATGTTGTTTCCTTGGATCCCTGGCCTTTCCCTGGCTTGTAAGGAGCTGAGAACTCTAAGTGTGTTTGCCCCAGTTGGAATTAATGTTTCACCACCCCACTGCCAGACAGGCAGGAGTAACTCTGTTGGCTGATTGTTTGTCATTAATTAGTGAAGTACTCATGTATGAAGTTTAAAGCTTCTGAGTCAATCCTTGGTTTTGGCAAGGTTTAGGTGCTTATTGGTTAACTTGTTTTACTAAACTTTGTGAAACTGTTGAGCCTTGCAGCAGATGCCAAAATGTGGAGGTAGGGGCTAACTTATAGTGCTTTATGGTATTACTGGGAATACTTACAGCTCAAAATCCATCCAGCAATCCTTGTGCTGAGAGAGCCATTGCTAAGTTATATTTAATACCTGGTAGGCTTCTGATTGTATTGAAAATCAGCCAAGGAAAGCCTTTGTCAGGGACATATTCCACGTTCAGATTCCCTAGTAATTATTTTTTAGCTTAGTTTGGAGCAGTTCTGCACATTTTTCTGTTGCTGGTGCTATATTTAAGGAGGCAAAAGGATGCTTAAGTCTGTTTAATGTGAGATTCTATTATTAATATTTCAGTACAACTTACTATAAATTTTGTAAATCTCGCCTGTGTGCTGGCAGTGCAGTTTTCATGTTAAAAAGTTGCTAGTTGAATACCAAGTGATAGAAGCAGATGAGATTTCTGGTGCAGGATATAATCTGATATCATCATCTATAGTACATGCCTTTGCTTTGTCATTAATTTTCTTATGTTCTGCTAGGGCTTTGCTTGTTTTTGCTAAAAACACTTCTAAAAATGGTTGGCTCTGACAATTTATCTGTTTATGGATATAAAAGATAGAAAAACTTGCTGTGAACAGAAGTGAGTACAAGTCAATTTATTTGTTTATTTAAAGTCTCTTTTGCTTTGCAGCAAAAAGTTGTGAATACACAGTGTGGCTATGATATCAGAAAGAAGGTAAGGTGCTGTCTGTAATGTTCTGTGCCTGCATAGACAAAACTAAAAGTGGTGGGATTGCTGATAGATGTGTCAGCTCAAAATTCTAGGATCTAATAACTGTGCTGCGTCATACTCTACAGGTAGAGCAAGGTAGACATTGTCCTTTGTGTAGAGGAGCCTTCTACTGTGGGAGGGGAGAGAAAACAAGTGGGAGCAGGTGAGGGGGAAGGTGTGTTACAAAAAGGGGTGGGACTTGCATTTCAAGTGTGCATTTCAGTTACCAGTTGTAATAGTCTAGCTGCTGATCTACTGTTTGCTAATTTGACCATCTATTATCTGCTAATTCTATGGTGTTTCTAATAAACAGGATTTTCAGGAAGACACAAATATCAATGTCTGACATTCCCTCATTCAGATGTGTATTTTTGAAGTGTGGTTAAAAACTTTACTGCAGAAGTGACAGAACATTAGCTTAGCTGGATCATGTGATAGATCTTAATGTAAACTTGAGCAGAAAAGTAATATTCTTATTCTTCTTGTCTACATTCAGAGCAAAAGTCAATGGGATGATCAGATTTTTGTCAAAGGATGTATCCATGCACTTGAAGCTTGGTTACCCCGAAATATCTACATTGTTGCAGGTGTCTTCATAGCTATTTCCCTGCTCCAGGTTAGTTGTTATTGTTATGATTCTTTGAAAAAAAGTCATGTTTGCAAATAAAGACCTGCTGAAAGTAAAAGTAGTTATGGACAGAGGTAAAATAAATATTTTGAATGTGGATTTTCTAGTTAAGATAAGAGGATGGCAGAAACACCAATTAGAGTAAAGGGGAGTTAGTGTGAAAACACCTGTTGCACAAAACAGTGAAGATGATTATGAAAATACAGTGCAGTAATAATAGTGTGATGGTTGGGATATATATTCTAATATTAATATGATCATATGTAATATATGATTATTATATAAAATATTTCTTGTGTTTCAATATCATTAAGGAGGGGGCATCTGCTGTCTGCTGCAGTAGATCTGAGCTCCAGCCTTCTCTCACAAACCTGAAATGACTAACATACAGCCTTGTCCTCCATGCTAAGGGTACCTCAGCCAGCTGTAAGTGGCTGTAGCATGCTGCTCAAAAAGGTTGGGAATGTAAGAGCAGGGAAATAGGTGAGCAGGTGGCAGATGTGATCTTAGCAGAACCAGATGAAAGATGGTGACTTCTATTACCTTATCAGTGCTTGGTACATCAGAGAGAGCTGAAGTTCTCAGTAAAGCATGTTACCTTGCTGCTTTCAAGGTGGATCCTGCTTTCATTGTGGCAGTTGTTTGCACTGCGTTCATTTCTATGCTATGAAATTCCTTCACTTCAATGGGAAACAATAAACTTTAAATTCTGCTGCAGAAGGTATTTTCCATGTAATTGACAATACTTGAGTATAGAGTGCTAGCAAAAGACCTTTCTCCAGCCCTGGCAATACTGCCCTCTGTAGCTTAGTGTTTGATATCATTTTATCACCATCTGGTGATAATGCTTCCCTGGGTTTGAGAAGTGCTGTGCTAAGAACAGCACCTCTTGCTAGGAAGATGGTCAAGACACAAAGTTTAATCTTTCAGCAGTGTGTTGATTGACAGTAACTTGACAATGCTGTTCCCTATTCATGTTCCAAGGCTTGGTGAAACCACTTTGTTATTTGTATTTTCCAATTGGGTCTTTCTTGTCCATTAAGCTATTTCATTGTGGGACTAAGAATTAGACATAACCTGACTACATTTAAAATAAATACTACTACAAATAAAATCTTCTGGTGTTCCAAAACTTCACCCCAGTTTTATATTATTGCTAAGAATGTTTCAGAAGATTTGCTGAGTTACAAGTTTAACCTGATCTTTGTAAAGGAAGATTTCCCTGAGAACTGACATGAATGTTAAAATTTCACATTTAAAATGTCTCTGAATAATATGGGACTACTCTGTTGTCTGTGACAAGAATTTCATTTTAGTACCTGTAATTGTACATTCTGTCTTCTTTAAAAAATTTAATCTGAAAACTGACTGGGCTGTTGTTCAAGGTTGTGGAATGAATGCAAATGTCTGCTTTGTAGCTTTAGCAGTAGGTAAGCATGGGTGTTTATGGCACTCAACTTGGTTAAGTGGATTTGTTCTAGCTCTAAGGCATCTGAAAGCTTATTATTTTGAAGGCTGCTGAAGTTTTACATGAAAGCATCTTTCTCATGAGTTCTATTACCTGCAGGATTCTCTTGCCTTTATTACCTTTTAGTAATAGCTATGTTTTGATGGATGATCTTGGCTATGAAATTATATCTGAACCTGCCAACAAACATCTTGCAGACTGGTAGATTACAAATGTTTTCTCTCACAAAATGGTGTATTTTTTATCTTTTTAGATTTTTGGGATATTCCTAGCCAGGACATTGATTTCTGATATCGAAGCTGTAAAAGCAAGTAATGCCTTCTGAATATGAAAGCAGACCCATGTTGCAAGACAGTGTATGTTAAGATTATTGATTGGACACCAAGGCAGAAGAAATGCACGGACTGTGAAATACTCCTGTTGTTAAAAGCCTTATGTGGATTTTTTTCCCAGCTCAAGGTTTTTCTTAGAAGCTGTTACAAAAAAATCACCAAACACGTGCTGTCTATCTTTTTTCTGGCAAGACAACTCAGCGCACCAGCATTGATCTCTGAGGAAGAAATGGAATTTCCCAAGACATTGGCAGAACAGATTTTAAAGACTGTAGCAGGGAGCCATGAAACTGCTGTAAACCCTTTCCTTGAAGGATTGCTGAGAAGATTGTTCTGTCTTCACTCCTGTCTTCTGTCTTAAAATGTAATCTTTTCAAATGTCACATGCTGATTTCTTCAGAACCTTGCAATCGTATTAATCTCTCCAGTAGACTCATCCAGTCATTCTTAGCAACATATCCAGCAACCATAATTGGAAATTGGGGAAAAAAAAATCACAAAATGTCTAGATCTTTAGCTGATTTTAGGTTGTGCAGACCCCATGCTGTTTTGAAAAATGCAAGCCAGTTTCCAGGATGGGAGAAATCTGACTATCTGTAGCATTAAGTCTTACAAATCTCCATTTCAGGCAAGAGGGTGTAAAGCCCTGATGCTGTTTCCTGTCTGAGAAAAATGTAAATATTCTTTATTTATAGAAGAAAAACCTCTTTAAAAATGCTTATCCTTTCAATGATCAGTAATATCTTTAAAAAGTGCTGTCTGCATACACTTGAGAATGCAGCTTGTTTCAGTAGGTAGCAAGCATGCTGTGCTAGCTGTTGATGGCTTTTGTTATTCCTCTAGTTTCTCTCACAACTGTTACGTTGATCTTCACAAGTCTTAATTGCCTCTAGCAGGACTGATGAAAGACTTAGAAATTCAGTGTTAAACCTTACTGAAATATGTTTTTAAATAGGGAAGTACAGATTTAGCAAAATATTAAAGTTGTTGAATTTTAAAGTCTTGTATAAAGTTATTGAGCATCAGGTCTGCCTGGTTCATGGTTCAAATGTCAATCAAATTGCAGTGAACCAGAATGATTTCTTCAGTCATTTTCTACATGAAGCTGAACTAGTCCTTCTTATGTCAGTGTTTTTATTTTAATCAAGAGAAAAGTAAACTCTTCTTCCAGTCCTCCCTTTGTCGGGGGAGGGTTAGTAGATGGATCTGTAGGTCAGTAGGAGTTCTAGTCTCTTCTGTAAGACTTTGGTGTTGTATCCCTAGCTGTAAGGTGAAAGTATGTGGCTGAAAAGTTTTTGGAAGTAGCTGTAGCTGTCAGTCTTACTGTGGGCCATATAACTTTGTTTACTGCTTCCAGTGACACCAGGTTTTTCAGGGAGAGTAGGTTCATTTACAGTGCCTAACACAGTGTAAATTTTAGAAAATTATCTATTTTTATAATGATATTTTACTATATGTAGTGTGCCTGAAGCATTTAATACTTGTCTTTCTAAAGTATATGGCTTTCTTTGGAAGCCAAACTTTTAAATATATTATGTCCTTTTTTCTATTATGCATGTATTAACAAACATTTCACTGGCAAAAGTTGATCAACAATAAGAATCTTTTGTGTCTGGTGGATTGTCCAGACATCCTTCTAGCTTGTAATCTGTGAAGCACTTCAGACAGTGCTCATGTGTACTTCAGCTTTCATAGTTCTTTTTCTGGCCAGTGATTGAGACACAACAGGAAAAGGAAGCTTGTCTTAGGATGGCTGATTTCCTTACAGTAGCAGAGAATAGTCTGCTATTAACTCATCTGAAAACCTGAAAGTAAAATGGCTGGAAGTACACTGTGACTTAAATTTAGTATACAACAAGAAAACAATAGCAGTAGATCACTGAGGGGACAGCAAGAGGCATTTCTTCTGTAAAGCTGGGAATTTGAGGTCTGTATTACCTATTTGTTGAATCTGATCCACAAAGAGCAGCCATAAATGTGTGATTGTACTACAACTTACAACTTAGTAAGCAGCAGAGCAGTGGCCAGCAAACTTTGCTTTAAATTCTGGTGCTTGAAACTTTGCAACACCTCATCAGCCAACTTACTTGGCTAAGGTTATGTGTGGTGATGTGATATATGTAAAATTGGAGAAGGGTGATTTCTATTTGGAGCTTTTCAGTCATAAAACATTGCATTGAAAACACCAGCCAGGGAGTACATTTCCCTTTGCCAGTTTTTGAGACAGCCAGCTTGTAATGCTAGGAAGGAATTGCAGCAATTTGGTGAAAATCATTCTGGTGTCAAAGATGGCTGTGGAGTTTGTGCACTGAAATTAGCTGCAGACAACAGCCAGTATTACAGATTAGGATTCCAGAGTCTGCAAATCTTGCCAAGTTACCTGAAGACTAATTAATACTTGTTTTTTTTTGAAATACTGTTTGTATGCAAACCAGAATTTAACTGAAATACTGTCTTTCCACAGTTTGTTCTTAATGGCTTTGGCCATATTAACACCAGCCTTTGTATCAGTGTTTCAGTTATTTGGAACTGAATTTGAGAGAAGTTCAACTTATTGGAGGACCTTTAAATTTATGGAGTGATTTGTCTTTTTTGCCACTGTGGATAAACTTCTCTGTGTTTATTCAGTGTAATTTTTAAAATCCTGGGGCTCTAGGTTGTTTTGCCCCTGTATGTTCTGAAGTATGCCCATATGTGGCTAGTGTAATTTCAGACTTGTAACGGGAATACTTTCTGCTTAGTTTTATTTAGCACCTTCTCTGTGGACCTGCAGTGACTTAATGGCTAAAGATTTAGGATATGGTCTAAAAAAAGTCTTGTCAGCAAAAGCAGCTGGGTGTGAGCCTGCCTCTGAAGCCTCAAAAGGAAAAGTAATTCAGTGATCTCATGGAGAGGTCTGATACATTGTTGATGTTGAGATTTCAGCGGTTGCATTTGGAACAACTTCACCAACACTACAGTGGAACCAAGGTTTTTCATGAAGATGTCAAATGAGGTCAGACTTGAAGAACTGGACTGAGAGAAGCAAACTTCAATGTAATCACTTTTATTTCTCAGAAAGGAGCACAACTTATTTCCGTTAAGCAATGTTTGTATTTGTCAGTCTGTTTGACAGTGCAGCTGCCTCTGTTTTTATTGATATAACTGCATTTGGACACAGTTTCCCTGCACATGAAGAGGACGATGAATATAAGCACTGAAAAGAGTGCAGTGACCAAAGGACCTTGGGTTGCCTTGTGAAAACATGAATGTTTCTTCCCAAGAGATCTTTAGCTTTGGTGAGCTCATGCAGTGCCATGCGGACAGACTTGTGCTTCCAGTCCATGGAGCTCGATGTGGCCATTGATGTGTGTGTAGAATTGCCTTGGGTTTTGTATCCCCATTCCATCCTTCCCTCTTTTTTCCCCTTACTGCCTGTGCATTGTCATGCAGCTTGAAAATTGTTCAGCCACTGGAAGGGGACCTCCTGTCTCCTCTTCTGGGATGGCTTTTCTGAGTGACTTTCAATATATTTTTTTCTCAAGCCTTAAATTTGATTAAATAAAATTCAGTATTTTCTACTCCTGGAGTTTGATTCCTGAGATTTGTTGCTTCCAGTCACTAATATTTCACTCTCAAAGGTTTAGACTGGCTACTGAGACTGCAGTTTGTGGATAACCCAGAAATGGTGAAGGTCCAGGGGTGCTTGTTTTTGTATTTTGCTGAAACTAATTCTTTCTATTTTTTCTTTTCGGTTTGGGTTGTTGAATAATAGATGAGACTGATGTTTTTCTCTGCATTTTTAATAGAAAGCCATGGACGAGTGAAGAGCTGCAGAATGGTGTAGAGTAACTATTAAATCTCTGGGCATCAAAAAAAGTTAAAAGTGCTGTTTTTCTTTTCTCCTATTATGTGGTCAAAACTTACTTGTGTGTTACTCAAGAAGTGTCACTTCTCTGGGCTGGTTTTATGAAATTCCCTTTCTCAAGGCTGCTTCAGAAAGTGATATTTGGTGATGAGTGTCATGGGCTAGGTAGTGTTACTGGGCTTTGAAAGTGGGAAAGCTTTTGCAGGAACAAAGTTGTCATGTTTGCAGACATAAGCCAGTTGTTATGAAATTGAGAACATGAAGCCTTGTTGACTTCTAAATACAGTCTGCTTTATAATAGCTTTCTGAAGATCAGTGCTTGTTTATTTTTTTCTCAATAGCTTTTCTGCTGGCTAAAGAAAAAAGTAATTGCTCCCAAGCTTTTCAGTCTCTACCACTTCGTTGTTTTGAATTTGGTTTTCTAGGTCTGGACAGCATGACTCTGCAACGTACCTTCAGCTGCATCAAAAATTTACCATGAGAACAAGTTGTGGAATAGAATCTGTTACCTTCTCATCTAGTGACCTTTTTAAATACAATAGGATTCCACAGAAATGTTCAGAGACTGGTTTTACTACATTTTTTTTCCATTATCTAAAGTTAAACCCAGGTTCTCTTATGGGTGATAATGGAATGCTGGCTGCCTCAACATCCTTATTCCTGCCCACTTGTAGTTTCTGACTGGCTTTATTTCTGTGTCTTGTACAAGCACTGTATGTTCACTGACTGTGGTTTCTTGTAAACTTTGCTTCTGCAAAGTCTCATTCCAGTAGGTGCAGCTCTGAAACCAGGACAAGACTGTAGCCTCAAATATTTAGGAATACAGCTTGTGACAGGAGCAGATACAGTTTCAGAGATGGGCTTTAAAATTGGAGATTGAAGGGGGAGTTAGCTTAAAGACAGTTTTGGTTTTGACATGTTCACCTAACAGTTGGGCTCACAGTGTCATTCACAATGTGCAGATGTTGAATTGGTGCCAGTTAACCCTTTGCATTGTTTAAGCTATGGCTTCAATCTAACTCATGCTTCAGGGTGCATGATGAAAGCTTAAGACTTTTATGTAATTATTTTAAAGTCCCATTGATACAAGAAAAATTGCAAGTGTGTATCCTAATCTCACAAAACCTAGCCGCTGAAAAATGTGTAACGAGTGGTAATTGTGGGATGTTTCTCCTGTGATGTTTCTTAACACCATTTGCTTGACAGGACTTTTTCCTGCTGTGTGTTAGTAGCTCAGTGAAGAGCAGCAGTGGTGCAAGTATCAGGCCAAAGAGATGTGCTAATGAGGAGTTTTTTATACACAGCTTTCAAAGCAGGAACTGCATCGGGGCTTCAGCAGTGTTGGTTGTGCAGCAGGATGACAAATGCAAAGGTTGCAGAGCTGGTGGTGTCTGCCTCAGCAGCAGTGCTGGCTTGCCTTGTGGCAGAAGGGAGGTTAGTGGGGTGTCTCTCCTCTCAAAGCCTGTAATGTTGTGATGGCTTCCTTGACCACATCTGCATTGCTGTGACTGCACAGTTGCTCGAGGGTGTCTTTGATCTTCTCCTCTTCTATTTCTTGTCTCAGATCACCTGAATGGGAGATGAAATGATGACTTTTAGTTACTTGCCGTGGCGTAGTGGCTCCCAACAATTGTTGTAATATAAAAGTTTGGAGTACTTGCTGTTCATAATAAGCTGCTTCAATTAAAACATTTGTTTCAATAGATACCCTTTCAGCCATTGGAAGTATTGGACAGATTAAGGTTTTTTTCTCCTGCTTGACTTCCAAGAACTGATTGACAGAAAAAGAAGCAAATTTTGAAATTCTAATACAGGACCATTTCTGGCACTTTTTTGCCTTTATGCTTTTTGCTACCATTCCATATTAATAAGACTCAACTCTTAGCCTTACAGTTAGTCTATAAAATGCTAACCATATATACATCTCTGGAAAAAAGTCTTATAGATCATATCTGTTATGTCAATACTCCATAGTAGCACTGAAAGCTGCAAGTTCTTTATCCATATTCCAATATCTGTGTGGCTACAGGGATAAAATAGAGTATACTGCAAAATCCAGCTTGTCTTGTCAATACAGGGTGGCTCCAGGATTTGAAAGGCATCTCACCTTGTGATCCATCCTTGCCCAAGTACAATTGTTATTTTCAATTTGTGTAATTTTTTGTGTTAAGATGTGAGAAACTGACACAAGATTTTTGGACTCCTGGTTTCAAGGTGCTCATTTGCATTTAGTGCTACACATCCTGGATAGTCCTGTCCTGCTGGAAGCATTTGAAATCTTCCCTGACCATGAAACTGAAATGGTGCCCTTCACATGCTTTACTGAAAGTCACTGTGTGAATGCAGCATTGCTAAAATGGCTGCTTTATCTCAGCTTCTGGTTTGCTCACAGCACAGGCAGAGCAAATGTACGCCTGCCTGTGATGTGAGCATGGCACAGAAATGCTCTGGGACAGCCAGGCATTTGTGCATGGTGAAGTTGGACAAAGATGCTTTTACTCCAAGACTCTAGTTTTGCTATTTTGAGACTTTGTTATGCTACTGACTCACTGGAATAAAGCCTTCCTCTCTTTATTTTATTCAACTAATGGTTTAATCAGCTTTTCATAGAGAAGGAAACTACTTGACTATGATTTTTAGTGATCAGTACAGAATGAACCTCTAATATCCTTTACTCTTTCACTGGAGGATTGCAGGCAGCATATTTTGGTAACAGAAACCACTTGTCTTCACAAATAGTCATCCTTCTGTCACAGACAACTTAAAATGAAGTTACCTGAATTTAGGAGTCTGCACAAAAGGCCCATTGAATTGTATTTCACCTCAGGACTTGTGTTATCATCTTGTAGAAGTTTGTGTAAGGTTTGAACTAGCTGTGATTCTTTAAAAGGTTCTTCAAGAGTTTCTGAAAAATAAGTAAAGAAGTGATAACCCTGAGCTGTTATCTGAAAAGAAACTATAAAGTGAATATGCTTCTTTTTTTAAAGAAAGTTCTGGACTGGCTTCATTTCAAACTGGCTATACAGGGATGTCTTGAGCATCTGTCTCCTGCACTGAAGAATTTCTGTGCTCTTTTCTGTACAGAATTTCTTTACTGGCCTTATTCTTGAAGACAGGACCAGTCTGCTATTGACTGTGTATAGTTAACCTTGTAGTACATTAAAACCTGCAATGTTCAATGCTAGAAATGTTGATTCCCATTAGTTGTCTAAATGAGTTTGAGAGTTTTAATGGTAGACAAGCAGTAAAATGGGCTCTTCAGTCTTACGTGTTGGTAAAGAAAATGACAAATTACAAGTTTATTTTTCTTCTCAATTTACCTTTTGAGGTATGTAGATTTCCGTGGCATCTCTTTAATGTAATAAATTCAGACCTATTTTCAAGTTATACAGGAAAAGTCTGAAAACATTTGTACCTAATTCTGAAAATTAGCTCAGGAAAAGTAGTTTGAATCTTTACTGTTTTCCCACTTGCTTTATTTGCAGCTTCTACAATGCCTTTTTATTTATGCTTCTGCTTTATTCTTTCCTCATGTCTGTTTTAAGATTATTTCTGCTACCTACAGTATTCATTGACTATTTGAGTATATTATTTGTCCTTCATTTAGCCTTTATCATCTTTTTTTATCTCCATCACCTTCACTTCCCCTCTTTTTTTTTTTTTTTTTTTTTTTTTTTTTGGTGGGTTTCTAGCATCATATTATGCTTCTCTTCTCAAATAGTGCCTGTCCACACAGCATGATAATTTGACTCTATCCTAAATAAAAAAACCTTCAGGCCATTCCCAAAGCCTATTGATTTTATGATGTGAATGGTGACAACCTTTCTTTCATGCTGAAGAGCTAAATCTAGACAAGAAACGTGCTTTTTCGTACATGCTACCTAAAATTAACAGCATGACAGTGTTTCTTAATAATGGAGGATGTTGCACAGGTAAATGCTTTTAGGAGGAAGGTACCTAAATCGATGGCAGATGCTATTGCCAAGGCATTCAGAGCCTCGTTCTGCATGGCAGCATGTTCACTTGTTGTCATGGAAACCAGATGCTTCACTCCTTGTGCTGCCTGGATGGCTTTGACCACTTCCTGTGAAAGCAAAGGTAAAACAGATGGAAATCTAATGCAGGAACACAGTAGAATGAAGAGGGCAATGAGATTGCACCCTTCAGCTTCTGAATAGAGGGGAATTATTTGTTTGCTGCAGTGCAAACTGACAATATTCAAAGACTAGGGTTAACACTGCTTTTGGCACTGATCATACATGTCTGCTTGGGGCTGGTCTAATATACCTGGAATATCAATACTTACAATTATAGATGCATATCTGTGAGATAAATATATATTTTGTCTCATTTCAATTTGTCCTTATTCCACTCTTTCATTTCAAGCCATCAAACTAGCAAGGATTAGTTTTGCTTTATCAAAGCCTGTGCAGAGAGTATATACTTTTTTAATCACTACTTCACAGTAAAGCATGGCTGGGATGCTTGTGTGTAATAGCACAACTTACAAAAAACAGAAGCCTATTTGAAAATACCAGCACATAAAGATCATGCCAGATTTGTCCATCACGGATAAGTGGGCTCTTTGGTGTTTCCAGAGGACTGACATCTAGGACAGCTCTGGGTTACTTTTACCATTTTAATTTGAAACATATTTATGGCCACAGAAAAGCTTTACCTGCTTATTACCATTTGTCAAGCCTTACTCAAGCAGGGTCAGTGTTGACAAGTGACAGTAAGTGACCATGGTGCTCGTTTCTGTGAGGTGTCTGTGCTTATGGAGTGCACAGGTTTCCTCCCCTTACTGGTATTGAGGCAGACCAGAGAGCTTCTCACTATGAACCTTCATGGTTTTCATTATAAAGCTGCATGTGCTGTTTAATCCCTAGCTCTGTCTAGCAGCTTTAAAAATAGTTGAGAAGGGTGAAGTAGAAATCTCTCAGAGCAGGGGCTCTGGTACCTGGGATCTGTTGTGGTGCAGGATGGATGCCAGCAGCCGGTTTGCCTCTCCGCAGATGCCGCTGTGGCCACTCTCACTGCACCACTGCACCAGCCTGTGGAGCAGCAGGGGGTCTTGGCCCAGGATTTCGGCTGCATCAGCTGAAGAGAAAAGCATCACCAAGAGGCATTCAAAAGCAGGCCCCTCAGTCTGTCTGTCACAGGAATGCCAACGTAGAAGTAACTGGGGGCTGTAGACTTGCACTCAGCCACCTTCAAGAACTCTAATTGAAGCACTGAGCTTTTAAAAGATCTTGGAAATATTTACTAAAGGAAACTTTTCCAAAGGAATCATGCAGGGGAAGGACAAAATAAGCTGCTCCAGTAGACCTATCCTTTTAAGTCCTGAAGTAGGGCTTAAAATAAGCAGCTTTCTGTGTTTGAAAACAAATATTCTGTTGTGGTACTTCAGGAGGCCCATCCCTTTCACACTTGGCTTTTGGCACTTGCAGTTTGAGCCCTGCACAAATTGTGGGCTCTTGGGAGCCTGTATGTGCTGTTTCAGTGATAATTCATTACTGTTGGTAGTGTGGGAAGCCAAGTCTTAGTACAGAATGGCAGTATGTCAGTAACTGGATGACCTGTGTCTTAAGAATGTGTGTTGAACCATGTATAAGGCATTATCAGAAATTCCCCTTACTGTGGGAGAGCCTTTTAATTTGCATTTCCCTGCATTTCAGGAACCCTATCGCAATACTTGCTACAAATATTAGTCTCTGTGGTTGACATTTGAAAAAACCTCACTAGATAACTTGTCCTAGGAAGTGGAACTCTAATTATGTGAGCATCTGTAACAGAAGGGATAGGTTTGATAGAGGCATCACCCTGCTCCTGTTCCTTTACCTGTCCCTTTCTCTGTGCACTGCTTTTCTTTCAAGATATGCTGGAAGAATCAGATGTAGTGTGCACCAGAAGGTCAGTGTCAATAAACCACATGATTGCTCTGGACATTTTCTAGAAGCTGTCAGTCAGTCTGTGCTCTGTTTTGAGGGAGGGGGATGGGGAAGCACACACACTTGCTTTTTAATTTTTCCAGTACGCTAAGGAACAATCCACAGGTCAAAATCCCCCAAGAAATCTGGGAGTTTATAGCCTAGCTGGCGTACTTTGTTTTGAGACAGGAGTTACTGGGCATTGCACAGCTACCTGCATGTTATCTCCTGTAACACAAGACTCTTGTTTCTAGTCAGATGTTCCTCATTAGTCTGCAGAGATCACAGTAATCCAGCTTAGTCCAGGAAGCTGAGGTAAGAGGCTGAATGATGGAACCAGTTTAAAAGATTTGTGGCGAAGGCAGGTTCTTTACTCAGTTTGACAGGCAGTAGAGCTCTTTGAGATAAACTCTGTTAGTTATTCTTAACAGGAAGACCTTTTAACTTACAATTTATTCAAATTTGTCATTTTATAAGGTTGAACTTTCAGTTGTGCTGTAAGTACTTTGGCTATTGAAGTGCACAAATTATTCTGCTCCTCTGAAGCCAAATGGTGGAAGAACCAGGAGTTAACATCTCTTTAGAGTAATGAAGCTGACAGATCTGCCTGCAGTTTTCTGTGGTTAGGAAGAAACCTGCCTCTTCTAGTCTGTAGGCCTCAGCATGCCTGCTGATAGTCAGTGTAATGAATTTATACTAGATAAGGCAATTAACTAATTTAGTGTGGACTTCTTAGTAGATGTGTGTTCATAAGAGTTTCAGACTGAGTTAATTAAAGGCAATGTTAGCTCATAGGTAAACAGAATAGAAGTAATTAAAAGTGGGAGAATTGTGTGTTCATAGGTGGGAATGGATAAACATTGAGTCGCCTACATATTTTATTCTACTTTGCATTTTGATAATTAATTTGTTTCAGATTCAGAATTTGTACCTTATGCCAAATTCTGACTTTGTATTAGGGCTGGTAAATAAAATTTAAAAAAGATAACTTAGTGTTTGATAATTTAGATCTATGTTACTGTGATGTCTCAATTTTAAATGTTAAATGCCTTGTCACAACTGAGATATAACTTTAGGGAAATGACCTTACAATGACTTCTTCAAAACCTCAGAACAAGAAGATGCTAGGTTTCTATGTGTCTTGAAATGTCCATTTCCTACCACAGTGAAATGTAAATGAAAGCAGCTTTTCACTGGACTGGAAGTAGTGCAAAGTAATAAAAGAACTAGATCTAAATTTTTTATCATGCATGTTAGTTTGATAAAAGATGCAAATAGTTCTCATATTAAGTGGTGTCTGCAGTAGTGCAATGGAGTGCAGCATGGAATGTAGCAGAGTGAGGTTTTATCCTCTTCCATATAAGAAGTGAAGTGATGTCTGTAAATGTCCTTTGGCAGTTATCACTTCCCATCACAAAATGGTCATAACTATTCTAGTTTTAACTCACATTATTCCTGCATATCAAGGAATCAGTACTGATTAGTGCTCTAGAGCAGCTGCTCTGGCAATGTGAAAGCCAGTACCAAACTGCATGACTCTTGTTTTTGTGTCATGGTCTGGTAAGAGCTAAGTAAGCCTAAGGATAATTTAAGATATTGAAGTATAACTTACTGTAATTTTGACATTGTGCATGTTTCTCAAAATGCAATGATGTGCACAGAGAGATTATTGTTGCTTTTGCATACCCCCCTCCGCGTTAAACGGAATGAAGTACAAGTAAATAATCCAATACATTGACATGAAAAGTGAATTCAACATTTGAGCCACATCAGCAAGATAAAACTGGCAACGTGTATAGAAAGACTGGTAGAAATTATTTTCTCCTGCCTTGCTCCACCCCAGCTCCTTTTATTCCTTTTATGTTCTCTAGTTCTTTATTGATTTGCTGTCCTGTGATTTGACACTAAAACCTGGCTCTTGTTCATCATACTCATGCTTTGCTGCTGTATCTCTGTTGAAAAGCCTCTCCTTTTTAGGCCTTTGCCCATTCTCACTGACTGCCGCAGATTTGTTCCATGTGGTTTGTTTCTCAGCTACCTCTGAGGCTGACTGGGGCAGTCTGGAAAGCGTGCAGCCTCTGGCAGTAATCCCTGCTGGAAGCCCTCCAGATGGAGTGGAATTGGGTTAGCAGGACACTCAGGCTGTAGTCTTGCACAGCCGCTGTTTTGCAGGGGAAGGGAAGGGAGGAGGGGAGCTCCCGGCTGATCCCGGTGAACGCTGGCAGGTGCCTACCTTGACCATCTGCTAACATCCGTAACGTTCCAAGGAGCTTGAACTGCACAGGAGGGCTCTCTGACCTCAGGAGCGCCTCGATCCGCTCTGCCACACCTTCCTCCAGCATCTGAACCTTGCTGACAACTAGAAGATGGGAAAGAGGTGTTGATGTGAGGCTCAGTAGTGGCACAAACATCTGAAAATGTAGATATGTCATAACTACTGTGAATTGTGTGCTGTGTTAGACCTCTAGTGAAAAGTCCGACTTGTTAGTGAGCTCAGAAATTAAGTCAGGAATACCTGATTGCTTAGACTTCTCTTTTGGGCTAGAACTTTCATAGGAACTGCTCTTGGGTAGTTTTGGTCACTTTTGATCTTAGCCCTGCCCTGAACAAAGTATATAAAACACAACATTGTTGTTTCTTTTCATTTTCCTAGTTGTAATAGATTATCCATCCACTTGCCCAGTCCACGTGAGGAAACCTGTTCTGTGCTAGCTCATCTTAACTGAACTGGGGGGCAGAAGTGATTTACTCAGCCATATTTCTTGGAAATGGATTTTCTCTTTGTATTTGAGTTCACTGATGCCCTGTTGTTCATGCCTTTGTTTCTGTGCTTTCCTCTCCTCATTTTTGTGTCTTTGCTCCAGTAACCCCTGAAGCAGTAAATCCCTTGCAATAATCAAAAGCTTGTCTGGAAGGAGTCTTAATATTGCTTAACTGTTCTACCCAAAGATGCTTCCTCCAGAGCAATTTTTTTCCTATCTTCTGCATATATTTTTTGGGGGAGTGGTGAGGAAGATTGGATGGTGAAATGAAGGAGATAACTGTTAGATCCCTCATCCTTTTATTGGGCAAATTGAGAAACACACCCTATTAGGTAACTTGCTCTTAATGTCCTTGTTTTTTCAGTGGCACAGACTGACTCCTTTTACTAGATCATAATGACTTTTTAATTTTTTACAAGCATCTGTTATCTTTTAAGATCAATGCTTGAACTGAAGCGTTCTTCTAGATCTATTTCCAAGTGTTCACCCATATTTAATTCATGTTTATGGATTTCCATTCAGTGTCTTTCATTTTTCTTTTTCAGGTAGCAGATTATATTGTTGAAAGTGATAGTTTATTTCTAGAAGTGTTTCTGTTAGAGAATACCTAATGGATATTACAGATAAATTACAGATATTTTATGAATTGATGAGGAAAAGTATATTGTAGGAATAGCATTTTAAGTGTCCACACACTTGAAAACATCTAAAATGGTTTGTAACAGACTTGAAAAGATAATCAAAATGCTGTATCTTGATTTTTTATAATTGAGCTGAGCTTTTTAAAATGCAGCTTCAAAGAATATTAAGATTTACTGGTTCTGTATAATATGAATGAATATTAGCTTTATAGAAGAGAAAGTTAGACATCCCTACCAGGCGTCTCCACCTCATTCTCTTTATTTTAAGCTATGAACCCTGTTCTGATTTCTTTGTCTTGAGCTGCTGTGTGCTATTAATATGAAATTACTTTGGCTGCTGGTAGTGAGATTACACTTTATGATATTTAAAATCTTTATGTAGATGAGGAAGTCCTGATGAATTATTCAAATACATGTTTCTGCAGGGGAGGGGGAAAAGGTCAATTGCCCCTCCAAACACAAGGCACTGGTGTTGGTGATTGGACAGAGCTGCAGGATGACCCATCTGTGGAGAGATGGCAGAGAGCCAGTTGTGTCCAGCCTGTCACCTGGGACGGCGAGGCTCTGCAGGGCGCTGAGCGCAGCCTGTTGGACGGAGGTGTCCCCGCTCCGCGCGTGCTTCTCCAGCAGGTCCAGGAGCTGGTGAATGACTCCCAGCTGGAACAGCCGCAAGCAGTTCCCATCTGAAGAGAGAGGTAAGAGACGTGATAGAAAGGAATGATGCAAAGTCAGAATTCAGGGAGTCTTTGCCTTGACTATTTTCATGTCTTGCTAGCATCAAGACTATAGCTTTTGCATTGTTTTTTGCAACCTTCAGCTCTTCAGAGAGAAGTGAGCATCAGCTGCCTGTAAACTGATGCTGAGACAGACTCCAGTGGAGCTTAGCCCGAGAGAGCTTTCAAGGGACAGTCGCTGTCAAATTCAAACCCATAGGTTCCCCAGTCCCTTTCTTTGCCCTCAGTGCTGCTGCATTTTCCTACTTTTCTACTATACATGTAGAATACCAGTGGGATTTTTCATTTCTCACCAGGACAGCTTTACTGCTCCATTACTTTTGCTATTCTACTGATTTAAGACACTATTGTGAAACCAGGGATCTTACTCACCAATGGTAAATCTGATTACTAGTTCTGTACTGCTGTTATTTTTTGTTTCTGTGAAATAAATTGTCATTAATGACTCCTTGTAAGAATCAGAGCTAGGTTTTTCTTTTGAGAAACCTAGGTACCTCTTTTGAGAAACCCATTTTCTGAAATGAGAAGTTTATTTGTGTTGCACTCACATGAAGCTCAGAAAATATGAGTTGACCTGGAGAGATCTGGTTTATTATTATTTATTTCCCAGTGAAAGAGCAGATTTGTACATTCCAGAAACCTACCCCTTTGCCCAGCAATGCTCTACAGTATTTTGTCTGTGCATGTCTGGATCTCTCCTCCTGTCTTTGAGAACTTGCTCTGTACAGGTGGCAGCTTTGTTTTCAGAAGCTGCTCAGCTCACCTTGTTAGGAAATGAGAAAGCTCTGCTAAAGAGCAAAAGGAAGCCCTCCATGCTACAGATGGCATCCTTTCTGAAGGAAGTTTTTTGAAGATGCCATTTGGACAATAATTTTCTGTACTTTGCTTTATGCAGTTTGATATGCCTGACACACATGAACATCTCCTTATTGTGTTCTTTTACCTTGTGAAAGCTGTTTGTTAAAAATGGCAAAACAGTGTGAACACTAAACAGAAAGACATATTCACCTGGAATAAAGAGTTATCTATGGAACTATACACACCTCATGCAAATACATGGTCTGGCCAAAATTAAATCTAGTACTCTGTTGCAGTAATAAGCAGGTGGGACTCAGTTTCTTCATGCAGAAAAGCCAAATTTACAGCTCATTTTTGTACAGTTTTCAAGAGCTCATGTATAACTCTAATTGGTTCATAACTTTCTTTCCACTCAATTAATTAGTTAGAAAATGCTTGTGTGTTTATGTGCTAAGACTCTCTCTTTACCCAGGTGTTTACATATTTTCTTTGTGGATTCTCATGGGACAGACTCCTTGTTTTTAGCAGGAGTTCTCTTTCCAGAACAGTTTGTTGTGCTCACTGCTTCTCATTCCTCTGATTCTTTCTTATGGGAACTTAGAGGCTTAGCTGGTAATTCAGCAGAGCAAGGCCTGATTTTAAAAGGCCTTTTTTTTATAATATCTCTACCTGTATGCAACAGTCCTTCTCATGGTTCTAACTGAACTTATAGACTGAGGTGTACAAACTTCTAATTTTTTATGTATAGCATGTAAGAGGGGCCTTAGTAATTTTAACACTTTTGCTGGTCTGGATGTTATTTCCACCTCAATGTCATAGACACTCCTGTTGTCTTTTGAACAAGTGCCTATTATTCTTTTCATCTCTTAACATTTCACTTAGGAGCCTGTTTCTCCTCTGTATTCTTACATATGTTAGATTAGAATTTGTCAAATACTTGTAGAATGTAGTTGGATATTTTCATGAGAGCTGTCAGTCTGTGAAATAGTAAGAATTCTCCTCATGCAGAAATCTTTTGATGCCATTTTATGCATACATTCTCTAAAGCTGATGGTTTTGCTTGTCATTCTTCAAGTGTTCTCTTGCCTAGTCCTAATCTTTGGAGATCAGAGTATATGAGGAAAATTACCCAGCCCTCTTTAGAAACAGGTTCCATAGAAATAGGTCACCTCTTTTGGTCTGATAAAATTCTACTGGGAAAATATTTTGATCTTCATACAGACTAACCTTAATTGAACTTAATTTCTCTCCTCCCCCACCTCTCACACTGAAGAATGTCAGAACATTTTTTTTACCCTCATGTAAAGTGCAAATAGGCAGAGCCCATTAGTGGTTGCCTTGCTTTGATTGTCACAGAGCTCCAAATTGCTTTTCTCTCCTATGGAGTTTTTGCTTGGTTAGCAGCAGAACATTCAATTTAATGGCTCATAGTTAGAGTTTGATAGGAACATCCACTTTTCATAGCTGCAAAAGCTGTCTGTCATCTTTTCACTGCCTAGAAGTCATTTGATGCTGAGAACAGATTTCCATAGGACTTTTTTCTTCTCAGATTAAAAACTGTGCATACATCAGTGGCACACACTGAGGCATAAGAGGGATTATTCACTTCTTCCACATGAAACATCTAATGCTGTTGGGGGGAAGATGGGGGGAGAAGAGTGAGTGACAAAGCAAGCCATTCAGCTGAGTAAATTGAAATAGCCAGTTAAAGGCACTGGGGGCACTTCTGTGGCCTTTGGAGAGCCATGATGCACAATGGCTGATTCAGAGCAAGGTATGAGGCAAGGAAGAAAGGGAGTCTAGAGAGGTTGTGAGGTGGAGGTGAAGAGATGTGTGGATGATAGCTTGCTTTAAAAAAACCCCAAAAACCAACATTCAGACAGGTGTGAGGAATTTTTCGTGGTAATTAAGCTCCTATTAATGCAGAAAGTTGAGCAATTTTGTTAATTGAGTTTGAAGCCAGTACAGTAGCTATCAGTGAGATAGGACAGGAAGTGTGGGGGGGATCTTTTGCTGATTGATTGAGCACAGCATGCTTTCCAGGAGTTTGCTCATAATATCTCTTTCTCTCTGCAGAGCATAAAGGCTCATTGCTTTCTATAATAGGAATTGAAAGATAAAATGGCTTATCTTGAGATTTCTTCCCATCTCAATGTCTGAGTAACTGTCCCTTTCTAAAAGTGATTTAAAATGTAAAACAGCAGTAACTCTCTGGATTTTTTTGTTTAGGCTTTTTGTTTGTTTGGGGGTTTTTCAGTGTGTTTTTGTAGGCTTTTGATGGTTTTTTTTGGTGTATGTGGGTTTTTTGTTTTGTTTTGTTTGTATTTTTTTTATTTCTAACAATTATGTTTGCCATTAAGTATTTCCAGAGTCTCCTCTCTAATAAAGAGTGGTTCAGAAAAAAAAAAAAAAAAAAAAAAAAGCAAAGGCTTGCATACATGATCACCCCTTTCTTTATGATTATGCCCCCCAAATTATTTTAGTATCAGTAGCATCTTTAACTTAAAAGCATGCAAGTCTCTAATCTGCAGAACAGAAAGTAACTATTTCAGAACCAGGGAGGATTGAAATCTGATAGTGTTGGATTTCTCTGCACTCACAAACCATGGCTTTTCATCTTTGAAGTGTAGAGAGTAACCAAACTTACAGTTTCTTTTGTAAAATTAGCAATAAGCCTTGCCCTGTCTTGGTACCTGTAAGTGTCTAGATGTGGTGCAAGTATCTGTGTTCTAAGAGATGATGCCACAGCCCTTAGCAAAAACCTTCTGTATGTACTTATTTGTGTTATGAGAAATAGAGAATATCTCATATCTGATTATAATTAGCCCCCAAACGGAGCTGTTCTGTCAGTCAGTGATGACTTAGTTTGTTGTTAAGGTTAATAATTAAAGACCTTTATGTTATTGATTGCTTTGGGGTTGAGAGTGGCATGCAGTATAAGTGGCCAGTTCTTCTGCCTGAGAAGAATTCCTGCAGGATGATAAAAGAGATTGTGAGTAGGTCCCTGATTAAGCAAAAGAAACCAACAGAAATGGAAACTCTTCTGCTAAAGAGATTTTTGGATGTTGATTCTTTATGTATCTGGCCTGTAATATTCCCCTTTTTACCTCCAAGAAGCAGAGAGACAATGAGATCTGATGCAGCCTTCACAATGCATGTATCTTCAGCCTGGGAACTGCCTTGGAGCCTCAGCAGGATCTCGGACAGCACCTCTGGCACACCTGCATCCACCAACTGCACTTTCAGAGCATCTGTAGAGATTGCAGTAAAAGCACATTAAAAGCTTCTTGGCTCTTTGTGGAAGCATTTCAAACTAGAAAGCTAAATCCTTGAACTATAACCAGTCATTTTTCAGGCGCAGTCACTGTTTTGGTTTTGTTTGTAACAGCTTTCTGGAGCTAGGATGACACCAAGGCAGAATGAGCAGAGCTTTCTGCATTGCTCTTTGATATTTCTTGTGTTGTCAGTCATGAGCTTTCCTGTCTTTAAAAGCTGTGCCAGATATCTAGATATTTTTAGTGGAGCAGTGTCAGTGCTTGCTGCACTGCTGCTTGGAGTATGCATCTTCCCAGAGTCACAGAACCGTCTGAGCTGGAAGGGATCCAGAAGGAGTAGTGAGTCCAGCTCTTAAGTAAATGGCCCACACAGAGATTGAACTGGTACCCAGCTGTTCTGATTTTTAAAATTAAAAAAATTATCTGTATTGCTGCTTTCCCCTTACCCACCATGGAGAGTGTGAATCTGCTGTCTTTTGGATCTACTGAAATGCAGTGGAATGGTACCCTCTCCTTCCTTCCTTTGTTTTCTCACCTGTTCACATGTTGTTTGGGCCAGGATCTCGCGTGTTCTTGGGGCTTATTTCTCCTGAAAGGGTTACTGGTTCTGTTAGCAGGATCCCATGGCAAACTTGAAACCCAGAGCTTAAACCAGTACAATACCCAGTCTCCCCTTGTTCCACCCAGTCCAAAAAGAGCCTTACCATTTTCTGCAAGTGCTTGCAGGACTTCAAAGACTATTTCTAACCTCTCATGGCTCTCTGCTCTCCTCAGTTGTTTCACCAATTGTTCAGCGACTTTTGTCATGCTTAGAGCTTCCTTGGCTGAATCTGAGTATATGACAAAGTCAGGATTTTGATTTTTTTAAATTTGGTTAAACATTTAAAAACATCTTCCTATGATCTGAAATGATTAGACACTGTTTTTGAAGGCTATTTCTGCTCTTGTAGACTCTTCTGTTTCTTTGGACAGCACTGAGACAGAACTTTATCCCTTCTCCCCCCAAGTTCTTTAACTGTTTCTCTGTAACTTCTGTAGACCTCATAGATGTCAAATTAATCCTGGCTTAATTTCACTGACTTGTACAAGTCCATCTCTAGTATGATTATTTAATATAACAATTGGCACGTGTCAGTTTGCTGTAGCAGTATATATTTTGCCTTGATTAGGTGCTTCTAGTCTTGCTGGGATCCTAAATATCTGCAAGATGTAAGTTAGCAAAGCTTGCCACTGTTTGACATAGAATACATTTCAATTGAATATGGTGTTAAATAATATAACAGATATAACAAGGACGAATCTCCTTAAAGAGTAATGTGACAGTGTGATATCATGTCCCCATCCCTGCATATACCCCTAAATGCAGGAAGCAGTTAATCAAATTTTAGTCAGACCAGATATAGAGAATAATAATAACTTTGTACTTGTCCTTTTTCTTCTATTATTACTCACAACTTGTGTAAAGTAGGGCAAATATATTTTAAATTAGTGGAGAGATGCTTTTGCTTTGAAAATTGTATAAATTAAAATGGAAGGTATAGAAACTTAATTATGAAATAGAAAAGAAGTTTTAATAAACAAGATTTTAATGTACCAAATATGAAGTAGTTGAAACTGTCAATTTATCATATGAAGTTATGCCATCTCTTTATTTGGGGTCAAAAGCTGGCTGTTAAAACTTAATTGTTTTAATGTAGTATAAGTAATTGCTGGTACTCCACAAAAGAGTAGTTATTTATCCAATCCAGATACTGTGGCCAGTTCCTGATAAGTTATCAGTAGTGTTTTAAAAGCTAAGTCCAAACACCAGCCCTACCCCAAAAACAAAGGAGAAAACAAACAAAGCCCACAAACCTGTGGGCATGGAAAGGCAGTGACAGTGTGAGATGATATTTTGCTCTAAGATGCAGAAACTTAAAAAAACTTTAAAAAAGGCCTTACTTACCAAGGTCTGCCAGATTGTACAAGGCCAATAGAGCAACATGGACAAGTGGTTCACTCTCTGCATAGTCAGTTAATATTCGGACCAGTGATGGGATCACTCCAACCTTCACCAGCTCTTCCTGAAGGCCGCCTGGTCAGAGAAGCAGAGGTGTTAAAGGTGGTTAAATCAGGAACTGATTTAATCAGTGGAAAGGGTCCAACTGAGATGCTTAGCAGCAAGGTGGTCTGGTTCTTTCTCACACTGTTAGTTGAATTTGTAAAGCTTTTGGTGGTGGCTCCAGACTAGTATGCGTATGGAGGAAATGTAAGTTTGGGACAGATTTTTGCTAAACCTCCTTGTTCAACTCTGTCTCCATCCACATGTGCTTGCTGAGGAAACCCTGATAACTGTTTTCTTCCTTTTTATAGTTTGTTTTGTAATGGATGAAAGCTTAATATATGAAATGATTTTGAGGGTGCCAAGAGCTGTAAGATGCAAAGTTGGACAGTGATGGTTGCTTAACAGCACAATGGCACTGCTTTTGCAGCAGTGTCTTGCTGAGAGCTGGGCTGCTGCTTGGGTGACAGAGTGCATGGCAGACACCAGGAAGGGTCTGGTGCTATTGTAGCATAGGCAATTGGAATTCAGACAGGGAATTGGTGAAGTTAATTTTTCTTCTCTTTGATGCATTTATTGCTGTGTTAGTGATAGGATTTATTAAAGCATGTCACAGTCGTCTTGGCAAATCTGTGCTGGGCCTGTGCTCTGCCAGAAGAGAAGCAGCTGTACAGAATGGCCATATGCTACAGCAGTGCTGTGTACAGGAGTTACACAAGCAGGGAATGAAATTGTAGGGAAAAGCTTTTTTAAACTATTGTGTCATTCCCTGATGAATATATGTAACTCGCAGGGAGCTTAGTGGAATCTATGCCAGGTACCTCTCATGCTTGGGTTTCATAAAAACAGTGAAGGAGGCAAACCCACAAATTTCTAAGTTAAGTTGTGCAGATCCACACTAGAAGGATTAGAGAAGATAGGTTGAAGGCAGAGAGTAATGGATATGAGATACTGGGTGAAAATTTCCATCTTACTTTCAGTATACAGTAAATATTTTGGGCAGTCTGGGAGTTAATGATTAAAAAAAAATAATTAAACTGTTTTGGGCAAGTAAATGAAAATTGTTTAACTTTTGAGCCCCGCTAGCAAGCTGGTGTCCAGGGGATTTGGAGCACAAAGATCTCCTGCATGCAAGCAGTGGTTCTCAGAGAAGACTATTCCTTGCATAGATAAATATATCAGTATTTTTTAATCTCTTTTTTTCTAAAACCCTTTTTAAACAAGTGCTTTGCTTTATAGATGTTCTTATTACTTTGACAGAAGTCCAAGCCATTCAGGATTTGGTTTCAAGGCAAGTCTGCAAAATTGGTTAAGATACGTGTGAGGCTCTGCTCCTCTTGTAATTTCAAAGCAGTTCTGGCAGAGATGTGCCACTTGCAGTCAAAAATGTAGGGGGGAAGCCCAGAATTCAGGCAGTGCTTGGGGTGCATTCAGCCAGGTGTCTGTGAGCTCTGTGAATTGCATACCTAACTGGAGGCTGAAGTGCATGATGTTCTTAGGTCTCACCATGTTATGAGTTACAGGTTGCAATGCCTTTTAAAATAATGCCTTAGGGCCAGGGAAAAGCAGATTTTCCTCAGTGGATACTTACGGTTATCGTAACAGATTCGGCCAATGGCCCTCCCCGCATGGAGCAGCATTTCTTGGTCTGTGCTCTCCAGCAAAGGTATCAGTGTTAGAACCAAATCTGCTTCAATACATGGTTTCTTCATTTCCTCTGTGTACATAAAAGAGAGGGAATGAAACAATTGCAATAGGAATAGCTGGTGAAACAAAATTCAGGAGTGAAAACATGAAGCTAACGTGCTGTAAGATGCCTTGTAGTAATGTTTGAACATGACTTACCATTTTTGGCTATCTCTGAGAGCACGTGGGCTGCTTTCACTGCACATCGTGGATTGCCCTTCAGGATTTTTGCCAAAGTTGGGAAGATCCCACTCCCTCTGAGTAGGTGGAAGGATCTCTGCTCTGCAGTGATAAGAGTGTTAGCAGTACCTGCAGTAGGTTTGCAGCTGTTTTATTCACATGTTCCTTTGTTTCCTAGAGTTCTGAGTGGGTATCTGTGGGATCAAAGCTTCTGATTTAGCAAGGTTCTTAAAGGCTGTCTGAGTCTGAATATATGGGCACAGTCATCAGATTGAATTGCAGCAAGTGTGGTTCCAGCTGATTACTCTGCTTTATGCTGAACTGAAGCGGGGGTGGCAAAGCAAAGAGGAAAACAGTTTTGTCTTCTCTGGTTATAAAAGGATGCCTGCATAAGGCATGGGAAGTCAGGGATTAAGAAGCTATTCCTGAGGTATGGCCTAACAATTAATTCTGTAGGTAGGCACAGCATCTTTTATTAGACTAGCAATTAGAACAGACAATTCCCTTAGCCTTTTTTCATCAAAAATATGGCCAGCTGGTCTGAAGATAGTAAATCACCATCTGCCAGGAGACTCAAATAAATGCAGGTTTATGTCATTTTAGGAGAATGTGCAAAGGCTTTAGGGACTTTCGTATAAGTAGACTACAAACTACTTTTAAAATGCCTGACCTGATAGGGTCACCCTAAATTAATCCTAGGAGTTTGTAGTAAATAGAATATTAAACCTGGAATTTCTCTGGAGCTTTTGGTATTTTAGTGACCAGAAACTTTATCTGGTCACAGGTAATTTTGTGAGTTTTATACAGAGAGAAAAGAAAGCAACGCAGCCTGAGGACAGCTATAGTTCTGGCAGCAATCTTTTCTTGAAATATAGATTATCACAATAAACAAAATATGCCATAATTGCTTTTGAATTGTGCAAATGGTGATACTTAACTATCTTCAGTAATAGCCAGGAGAATCCCATTCAAACTTTCAAGGATCTGATCTTCATCTTCTGTGTCATCTCCACAAAGCCCAAGGTATTCCAGGTGCTTATTCAGGGTTTCTAAACAGAATGGGGAAAAAAACTTTGGTGAGCAAGCATGGAAAATATTGAGTTCCTTGTGGTAGTTTTTTTCAGTGCTAATGTCTTATTATAAAATAATTTCCTGAGGGGTCAAGATCTAAATATGCTCATTTATTCCAAGAGCATGAGGTCAAAGGTGTGGTCACTTCTCAGACAGCTCATTGCTCTGGGGAATGCATAAACATGCAGGGATAAATTCTATCTGGAAACAGAAATTAACATATTAACTGTGGCAAAGTTGGAGGTGGGGAGGAGAGAGGAATAATGGCAGGACCCAAATCAAGCCTGTCATTTCTAAATATCTGTTTATCATAAAGACACTACTTGCAGCTCAACTATCTACTGTGGCAGTGGCCAGTAGCAGGCCCTGAAAGGATGCAAGAAACACATGAGGTAAATACTTCTCCCTTTGTTTCTGGCAACTTTGGCCTTTAGAAACATACCTAGTATTTACTTCAATATATATCTAATACATGTTGATCAACTTTTATTTGGATTTTTTTTACCTGTATAAGTCAATTAATAATTTTTATTGCCACATCACACAGTTTCACTGTTGTAAGAGGAAGATACTCCCCTTTGTTTTAAAATATTTACCAAAAAAGTCAAAGTTGATGGCCTTTGAGTTGCTGTTGTAAGAGAAAGAAATTATCCTTCACTATTTGCTCTTCCATGTCTGTCATAATCAGATGGATTTTTGTCATAGTCCTCCTTTGTTATTCCTCTGCCAGTTTGTTCAGTATTTACAGAAACCTTGATAACTTGCCTGAATATTTTTCCAGCTCACTTTTATTCTTCATGAGGATCTAGAATTTGAAAGTGTTCTCAAGACTCAGACTTGGATTCAGACAGAGATTGCCATGTGTTGTTTTCTACTCTGTTAATTCTTTGTCTATTTGAGAATGGCTTTTGTGCAGTTAATCAAAATGATCTCTTACCTTCCAGGTAGCAGGAGGTAACTTAAACCCCACCATCATTTATGATTTGGCCATCTTTTCCCCATGTAGGTTGTTTTGCATTTGCAGACACTGAGCTTGATGTGCCTCTTTATCCCAAGTCACACAGGATGATACAATTTTCCTGCAATTCTCTGCAGTAAAATTTGAGTACTCCAAATAATAAAAAAACTCCTTACCATTCTGCTCTTTCTAGGTCATTTATGAATATATTGAATTACACAGGTTCCAGCAAAGGTAACCTCTAACAATTTTGGCTTTCTACTGTAAAAGCAGCCTTTATTCAGCTCTTCAGACTTCATCAGATAATCATCTCTCATATCCCAAAATAACTTAGATAAAGGTTATTGAAAGGTTTTTAGAAATTGAAATGCATTAACAGTATTTCCTTTATTGACCTTCTCACCAGCTCCTTAAAAGTATGTTTAGAGACAGGTTGAGACAGGTTGTGGAGGTTCACCTCTGCAAAAGTCAGAGAGACTATCCTTTTTTATTATGTCTGTGCTTAGTATCTCTGTGCTTTACCATAATCCTACAATTTACCTGTGCAGAGATCAGACTTCTGCATTTTAATTTCCCACATTCCTTGCAACTGTTTTTGTAAACTCATCCCACTCTTTCTGCTTCCAACTTTATTAATGCTGTTGTTGATCTTGATATTCTGCATGTCACAGTTAATGATGTGATGAATCATCTCTTAATCTCTCACAAACTCTGTAGTATAGCATCCAATTCTGACAGTTGGTTACCACTTATTTTATTGTTTTGTTAGAAATTTTCTGTCCTTTTAATATGAAGATTCCTCCATCTGCTTTCTGAAAACAAAAAGACCTAAAGTGGCTGCAATTAATGTAAGAAATATTGCTGGAAAACTGATGTCTGAAGTAGTTAATGTAGAGTAGGATATAATGGAGGATGTTACCAAAACTGTAGTAAAGTAGCATTTCTGCTTTACAAACGGTTTCATTGAAAATACTGACTCATGAATCATGCCTCAGAAATTGTTTGATGAGGATTAATAATTGATCACTTCTTTTTGTTTGGTGAACTCCCTATATTCTCTGTCCCTAATGTATCCGTTAATTAATGTGAGATTTTTTTAAAAATGAAAACACATGAATTTAGTGAATACAGGAATTTACCTCTGAGGAGCAGAAGTATCCTGAGCTGTTTTGAAAAGAGGATGAAGTAAAGGGAGTTGAAGTAGAACATAATGAAAAACTGTTACTGCCTATTGAGAAGAAAAATTATTTGTCTTAAAAAATTAAAAGCAGTTATTTTAAAACAGTTTTGCTTTAAAGAAGGTGCTATCTCCAGAAAAATGGCTGAATTCATCAGGTTCAGTTCTCCTGCCAAAATTTGCTGAATAAATAATTTTGTGTAAATGAAGTACAGTAGAATGCAGCTTTTTTACACAAAAACCTGAAAAAAACCCAAACCACCTGACAACCTGAGTTGAATCAGGTTTGATAAATAAATATCTAGTGGGAGTGGGCAGAAGGCTACAATTGCTGATTGAGCAACATGAAATAATTCAATCTCACAGGCTCCTAATTTATCTGAATTCTGCTTTCATCTTATCAAGACTCAAAATGTTTTGGCATTTGACTTCTAGTATTGTGCTCTCTAATTAGAGCAATAGTGATGTTCGCAAATACATTTCTAAAGTATTTATAATTAGGATCTATAAAGCTATGGAAAGACAACTAGATTTCTTAAGATGGAGGAGGTTGTTTTACAAATAACAGGGAACAGTCTGTACTGGTGTCTCATTGGGTCAATACAGTTGTAACTAGAAATCCAGATGTTTTGTCATTTCTCCAAGGGAATAGGCAGCAGAATATGCATGATGACAGACCAAGTCCTTGTGAAACACCCCTCTGGTTCAGTCTGTAGTATTTTGAAATGAGTAGTATGAGCAGTAGCTGACTGAAGAGTTACTTATAAAAGCCTCACAAAAAGCAGCATTTAATTGTAACAGTGTTAAAATACTGTACCCTTTTCTCAGGGACTCAGATTTTTATCATGCTAATTATTCAAAAAAACTTGATTAACGTAACCAGCTTGGGACTGATTCCTCAATATTCCTTGTGTTTAGGTCCATGCTTCTGCAGGGGTAGTGAAGCAGACACTGTTAAGACAGTTATTTGTGTGAAAAAGCAGTAGAACATATACAGATTGTGACTAAAACTGACCAGAAAAGGGTATTTATTTCTCCTTTGTGGAAAATTCTGGGGTGCTGACATTTTGTTTCATCCCATGCTGGAATAGATTGTTGGCACAGTGGATCTAGAGGCAAACCAGAAGGGTTTGTTTCAGGTTTTTTGCAGAAGTGGTTCTTGGCCAGCTGGGGACTGCGTGGCGGGGAGCCAGGCTGGAAGGGTGCCAGCCAGGCCAGCCAGCTGGTCAGACAGCAGGGACTGCCTGCCTGCCTGGCCTCTGAGGAGGCTTTTAGCAGAATAAACATGTTCTGAAGGAATACTATTCGTTCTCTTGAATCAGCATTTTTGCTGGAATATCGCTCATCAGCTTTAGTAATTCACCATAGAAGAGAGGGAAATGGGCACTCATTTCCTGCAGGGCCTGAGTTTAGAAATCTCTTGAGACTGAGGTACAAAAGGGTTTTTTCCTCAGCTGAAGGCATAGATTATTAATTCACACATAAATCTGTACATAAGATACTGAGTAAGAGGAATAGGAACCAGACTTCTGCTGTTGGAGTTGTTTTTTGATCATCCTAATGAGAGCAGAGACAGTAGTGCAGAAAACGTGCTGTAGCACAGCAACTTCATGTGGCTTCTGCAGTGGGGAAAGAGCCATGAGGAGCAAGCTCTTTGGGTCCCTTGAACCACTGCTGTGTTAATTCTCAGTGCTAGTTTTGACCTATAAAGTCCTCAGGAAGTGAGAGAATCCCATACATCTCCCTCTTTCAGCATCTGATTTTGCCCCTTCTAAAACAGCAATGGCTTCTGATTTTTTCCTTTTCATAGCTGCTCTCATGTGTAGAAATTATTTTCTCTTTTTTTTCTAGAGGAAGTATAGATTCTATACTTCAATATAACTACTACTCATGGTACTACTTACATAATTGGGTCCTGAGCAGTGTGAGCCAATTTGAGGGCTTGAAACAACTTAATCTAGTCAAATGCTTTGTGTCCTTCAGTAATCTCACATACTGAACTTAAGACTCTGTCACTTACCTTTAGTATACTTTAGAAGGTTCTTCCATGGCTTATTATCATCAGCATTATTCAAAACAGAAAAACAAGGTAATGTGTTTTTCCAGAGTATAAATATGAAGTAGTTATTCACAATAGAGGTCTATTTAGCTTTGTCTAATGTCTCTGGTAATAGATGATTAAAGAACAGTAAAAGAAGACACTATATAGCCTTTCCCAGGTATGCTTTCATAACTTATAGTAATCAACTCCACAGGGGTTTTCTTTGGTGAAAGTTTCCTCTTGTTTAATTGCACTTAAATTCATTAAAGTATTTATATTGAATTTGTAATTTAGCTTGCAGGACATGGACTAGAGATAAGTGCCTCAAAGTAACTTTGGATTGAGAGAGAAAATAATTCATTCCTTTTTTTTCTTGTTGAATTGTCATCTGGCCGTTGTAGTTTTCTGTAAATGTATTGTATGACCAGGGCAGGAAATATAAGTCTCTATTTTGACATATTCTGTGTAACACCTTAGGGTTGAGAAAGTCCTAGAGTTCTGCAGGTCAAGAGTAGCTGAAAAGCATAAGATGTAACCTGAAGAAATTCAAATTTTGACTCATAATACTGCAAAATAGCTGATGGGTCTGTCTAGCAATGTAATTAAAAACAAAGCAAAAAGAAAAGTTGACCTGCATTCATGTTAGTGTGGCAGCCTGCAAAATCATGTAGCTGTAAGTCTCCATTTTCTCACAGTATTTTTTAAATGCTCTTCCATGAAACAGATAAAAGAATTCCTGGTTTGTTGTGGTATGTCCTAAATGAATCTATGGTAATAAATGTACCTGTATGCTGAGTAGAAGTATTACTGTATAGTAGTCAAAATAAAGCTTCAGGTCTCCTTGTCTGGGAATGTGATATCAAATTTGTTTCATATGAAACATAAAGGTGTAAATTTGAGATGGAGAAGTCCAGGAGGGCTGGTGAGTTTATGTGTTTTAAGAGCAAATAAAGCCTGTAAGGTCAAATACATTCCTGCTGGCTGTGAGTGGTGCAGCTACATGATTATAGCACTTTGCTGTAACCAAGGGTAGCAAAAGCTGCTGCTTCTGATTTTGTTACCAGGAAAGGGAGGAGAAAGGTACAATTTTTAGTATAGAAAGATTTTTTTTAATTTATTTTTTTTTTTAATTTCTCCAGTAGTGAATTATTGTATTTCATCTCTAGAAAGTCATGCAACTGTTTTGGGACTGGGCTGACTTTTATTCTTTCCAATAGACCTATCTTATCTTGGTGCATGAAGTAAAGTATTGGAGGAGCATATCCTCCATCTCTGCAGCCTTTCAAACCCATGGCAAGGAAATTGTCCTATAAATCAGATAAGCTATTATCTATGTCTCCATGGAAAGCCACTTAGGGCCATGTTAAAAGATACATTTTGTGTCTTTGTCACTGCACTCAGGGGTGATGAGATGTAGGAGAAAAATCACGAGATTAAAAAGGACCCGGGGAGAGAATTTAAAACTAATATCCTGAGGACGAAAGGGATATAATTATGAACAACTCCTGACCTGGCTGGTTTTTAACTCTTGTTCCTCTGCATTCTTCAGCAACTCTCTTCAAGGAGGAAAGGAGAAGGAATGTATAATTTTTCCTAGAAAGCTGGAGCACTGTCATTACCTGGGAATTGAAGTATCCCCTTCCACTCACTTTCAGAACCTGAATAGGCCCATATTTTCCCCAATATTCGTTTCTCCTGGTCTAGACTATGGGTAATTATTCTCAATGTTAGTAGCTAAATACATAAGTGTGCACTAAAAATACCTCTTGCCTAGAACTGGAAAATAGGGGACAGCCCACTGTGTTGTCCCCAACATCTAGCCTTTGCTCTTTGCTTTTGCAGCCTTTCTGGACTTCATTGGCCCATCCTGAACTCCTTAAAGTACACAATGCCTATGATCCTGTGGGCTGGACTTTGAATGTTTTACTAGTCAAAGAACATGAGAAAGCAGCAGGTTTTAAAGGAGATTTTCACTGTTTAGCCTGAGCCATAGGTGGAAGGGTTGATGAAAACAGGAATTTAAGCCTGACTGGCTAGTACTTACAGTAATGTTCTCTATTAATCACAAAGATTTAAAAATCTTTCTATAATCCATGTCTAAAATTCTCGTAATTGTCACAAATCAGGTAGGACAGCCACAAATGCTCCCTTTGATGTGGTATNTTTTTTTTTTTTTTTTTTTTTAAATCAGGTAAAGAAATCACTTGGCAGTAAAGTAGAAAAAGAAACTGAGATGGACAGAAGAAGTTTTCAGAAAACTAATAGAGAAATACAGGCTCAGAAGAGGCCCTGGTAAAAGGAGATACTGATATTCTGGTGGTAACCCAAATTGATATATTGTTATGGTGAGAAAAAATGGCAATTGTATGTGAAATGGAGACTCTTTGGGAGGGGGAAAGCAACTCTATATTTTTATAATTTTTGGCTTTATCCTTGGGTAATTGAATTCTACCAAGGAGGGAGTACAGGAAAAAGTGTGTGGGGGGAAAGCTATGGGTATAAGCAGATCCTGTTGGCTTGTGGCTGATGTTATGCCCTGTGGAGTCAACAAGAAAAATGTCGGCAGAGCCCTGACTGGAAACAGATAAGAGGAAAAATATGATAACCTAAAACAGGTCAGTGAGAAGTCAAAATAAAGCCTGCCAAGTGCAGTCAGGGAGAACATATGTGCTGAAAAGCATGAAAAGCTGCTTAATTGTATTCTATTAAACTTGCACCTTTTTTGAGGGATGGAGAACAGGGATAAAATTCACTTTAGTGTAAAGGTATCACAATGTTGTAAACTTGTGTACCGGTATGTGCCTTTTTACATGCCTGGTAATTTAACTGACTTAGTGCCTAGGGAATAGATTTGTTGGACATAGACCAGCTTCATAGGCTAATGCTGAGCCTGAGCTCCCAGATACTCCAATTCATTATGTAAGGTAATGAAATTCTAGATCCAAAGGCTGGAAGTCATGCTTGCAGGAATAGCCACAAATGTGCTGTGCTCAAAAGCAATGAGTACAGCACCATCAGCACAATTTGTGTTTGTGTATTATTTTCAGGTAGGCTTTTTTTAGTAAACAAGGGGTCAGGAAACTTGATGGTTTAAATCAAAGTTCAACTTCTTTCACAGTTGTTTGGGTCCAGGAGGTGTTGATTTCATCATGTATTGTGAAAGAGGAGTAAACTGTCAGTACAGCAAAGCTGCATGTGAGCAGATAAGCAATCAGACAAATTGTGACAGCTGGGGATAAATTGGCTTCAGTTATGGAAGTGAATGAAATTTCTGTCTTGAACACTGGAGATCTAGTTTTCTGCATTTGTTGAGTGATGTTGGTCTCTAAAGATACCTTTGATCATGCAGTTAATATACATCTTAAGTTTTGCAGCATACAGTGAATTAAAGGAACCCTTCCCTATGGTTATCATGTGTGTATGGGAAGTGGGCCATAGTCTCAGCCAAATAGCATTCAGACTAATTTTCCTGGCTCCCTAAATTTAGCTTGAAGAGCTGTCAGTGGAGAAAAAACCAATTAGACTTCATGGCAGAGAAAACACTAATTTCCTTTGGTTGACAACTCCTACAAGGGGCTTTTTGGCCAAGCAAAAGAACAGCTGTGAAAAAGCAGAAGCCTTTTTGCTGATATGAAAGCATCAGCCCAGCCCTCAGCTCTCCCTGCTAAACAATCTGTTGGGAGTGTAGGTGGATGTTGGGCATGGCTGGCAGAGCAAGGAGGCCCCACCAGGGAGCTACAGGGAGCCCAGTGGCAGGAGACCTATGTGGAGAGATGACAAATAACAAAGCAAATGCAATTATTGGCCTTTTGTGCCTTGACTCCACCTAAACAGGCACAGCACAAAGGTTCCACTGTCCAGATTAAAATTCCTGAACTTCTAGGGTTTACTTAATGATGGCTTCTATGCAAGTAAACTCATAGGCCTGAGCATTTGTCTGTTCTGCTTGTGTGTGACAAATGTTGTTTGAAGAGCTATAGTACAAAGATATATTGTAGGCCTAGAAAGGGCATTAATTTCTCTTTTGCTTCTCTGGTACAATGTCAAAAAAGTATATTTTGTCTGCAACTTGTCCTCTACCTGCACCTATCTTGTTCTTGCTAATTGCTTGTATGACTCCACTCAAGATCTGGAAAAAGCCATTGAGAGTGGAGGATTTTGTTCCTGCACTGTTGAAGATAAGGATATCACATGTCCCATGGAGTGAGGTACCTTATTAATCTCAGAGATCCCCAGCATAAAGTGGACAGTAGTGGGAATTTGCCTAAATTCTGTTAAATGTAAAATTATTTTGTGGCACTGTCTGAAATTTTGTAGCGCTGAGTATTATGATTTTTATCCTGACGTGTGTTTGACCCATTTTATAATGAGAGAGATGTAAAGAGGATCCTTGGAAGACAGTATTGAAGTTGGTTGCATAATGGACGTGCCGGGAATATTTTTTTCTTGCTTAGTGGGTGTGTGTTTGGATATTTTTATGCAGTATAAGAGACTTTGTGGTGTAAAAAAAGATCATTCTCAGTTCTAACACACATTTTAAAAGCTATGGTCTTATAAGTTCTGTTGGTGCTTAATGCAAGTAACAGGCTGCTCTGAGATGTGACCTACAATTTAGAGCTCTGCTCCAAACCCAAATTGCTCAGTAGAATCTGCTTACTGGTGAATCACTTTTTCAATATCTATAAAGTGTTATTTTTATGCTTGCTCCCAGCAGAGCAAGAAGGATCAGATTCTAAGTGTATGCAGGTGGACACAGGTGTCATAACAACTTTGAAAATCCCATATTTTTTTTGCTGGGTGATTTCTTGTTTGTTTTAACTTAATTATGTTGACCCTGTACTGTGTGAGTAGGTTTGAGCCCTGCTGCATGAGTGGTTTGGTGTTGCCTGGGCATTGAAGGTTACAATAAGATTTTCCTGGACAATTTCATGTTTTTCCTGGACAATTTCATGCTGTGCAAGCTTTTTTGATATTATCTGGAGCTATCAGGTTCAAAAATCTTGGCAGGTTTGTCTCACTTTTATTTGTCTGGAAGAAATGCTTGTAATCATTAGAAATTTTCTAAATATTTTTATTAATATCAAAATTATCTAAGTGGGTGGGAGGGGCTTTTCAGAAAAAGAGACATTTAATAAAGGGAGGGAGGGACTGTCTCTGAGCAAGTCCTATGATTCTTTTCCTGTGCTGAATTTGTCCTGGATGAATTACTGGGAAGAATGTGGCTAGATTTCTTCCTTTTGTTCTACTTTTCTTTTTTTTTCTTTTTCTTTTTTTTTTTTTCCCACCAATAACTTAAAGAATGATAAAATTATTTGGATAAAATAGTTTTAGGATGCTAGATTCAACATCTGCATTGAACAGTGCTGATTCCAAATACTTCTGATATTTCTAATAGTCTTAAGATATTCTCTAATTTGTAACATGGGGTAATTTCTTTTAAATGGGTATTTGGGTCTCCCATCTGGAATTGGTGTTTTTGAAAGATTTTCTACAGATCTTTCAGTAAAGCTCCACTGCTTTTATTCCCAAATGTTTTTAGACTTGTCAGTATATAGTTTTGTACTCTTAACTGCAAAGGACAATAGCAAAGCCCCCATTCCAGTTTATAAACTACAATGTACTGTCACTGTCCTTCCCTGGATTGGGCCCTGAATGAAGTACTTTTTCTGTATAGATTTAATTTAAATTGTTAAATTTATCCATTAGATAACAGCTAATGTATCCATTAGAAAACAGCTCCCCCTGAAAATTTGATTTTGATATTAGAGTAGTGAAAAGATAATTCAGGTCTTTCCAAGCAGTACTGTATTTTATTTACTTAATTTAGGTTTTTTAATGTATGTGGAGGGATCCCAAAGCACAAGAATGATAAGTTTAGGCAAATGGATATTAAAAGTTACTTGGATTGCAACAGAGCAAGAAGAGGGGGATTGTTTTTCCTTTTTGTTTTTGTTTTTCTTTTTCCCCAGGTTGTTGGTGGCCCTGTGATACAAACAAGTCCTTAGAAACAGAAAAAATGGAAACAGATACCAGGTACGAGCCTTCAGACACAATCTCATCCTTCCTCAAATGCAAGAGCTTTGTTTTGCAAAGCACCTCAGAAATGAGGCTGAGAGCCTTTGAGGAGTTGGTCCAAAACTGCTTTTGGGACCCTGTCTCCCCTCCTGCAGCCTATGCAGGTCTGGATGCCTTTATTGACTTTGGTGCAGTCTATTTCTAGTTCTAAAGAATAAGAGTAGCTGAATTTTCATTAAGTTCTAGACAGCAATAAGTTTGTTGACTCTGATTTATTTAAGTGCATCTGATACAATGCTTTAAAATCGAGAAGGAAAAGCAACTTGTATTAAAAGCAGCAGCTGTGGGATTTCCCTATGGTACTGATGTATTATGGGTTTATAATGCTGTTGCAGCAAATGGCAGGTTGCTGGGGAATGCTGAAAACTGCACACACAAGGAATTTGTAATATTTTTCAGGCTGGCTTTAGTATTTTTAGTTGTAAGGAAGGTAACACAGCCTACATCTAAAAATTGTCTGAAATGTTATATGGTTTTCCATGAATGAATGGTTTTGGGTTTTTTTAAAATATAAGTTTGACAAACCTGTACTGAGAAGTGTGTGGGTTTCTGTTTGTCATTTCTTATTATCCTGCCCAGAGTTTTGTACTTGGGCAGCAGAAACAGTGCTGTGTGAGTAAAATCAGGCTGGAAAGAGCAGGAACAAAAGTGGGGAAAAAAATTTGAGCCACGACCAGCAAATATATCAAAAGGATAAGCCTTCTGAGCAGAACATTCAGAAAGTAGGACAGATACACATAAATGATGTAGGAGTAGAAGAAACAATCCACCAAGTTCAGCTGTCTCCACCTGAATTGCAATAGAAAGTCAGTCCTATAGAAATGACCTGTACAGTAGAGGTAGTTCAGCCAGAAGCAATACCTGTCTAAATCTAGTTTAGTCCACTTATGCGTTGTGCCCATCCCTCTGACTGTTTAAAGTGCTGTTAAGTTAAATTTTGACCTGCTTTTTTATCAATGTCCCACAACTACTGAAATGTTTAACTACTTGAATAATCATTTAATTGACTGGGAAGGGAATTACTCTAAATGGCAGCTCAGTTGTCATACTGCTCTTAAAGAGAGATTATTTCATCCTTAAACATGTTGAGTATTACTAAGATTAGTTCTGCTGATGTCACGAGGTCCAACTGTGACGTGAGTTGCCATCACGTGAATGAAGGTGGAAGGCTGAACCCTTTGATCCAGTTAACCAATACCTTGGAATGATCTGGAGACTAATGGAAATTAAAGTCTCAAAGGTATATTTTAAATCCAGTATGAAAGGCATTCCTTTCACGTGGAAAGGTCAGAGCTAAGAGCTTGTACTCCAGCTTTCCCTATGCTGAGGTTTGAGTCATAAAGAAGCATATTCAAAGGCTGGACCACCTAAATGCAGCTCCAGTCCTCCCAGTAGTGCTTGGCAAAGTGCAGCATGTATGCAGAGGCACATGTGAGCATATTTGCTTTGATGGATGTTGTACTGTCAATGGAAAGGAATGAATTTCAGTTCTCTTTCAAATACTTAAATTTCATAAGAAGTCATAATTTTCCAATGCTTTAAGTTCCCTTTACGTTGCCATTCTTATAATTTACTAGTTTTCTTTAAACCAGCCTTAATTTTCATGTGACTTTAAGTGTTAAGTATTGTTTGAAATAGAAGACACAAGAATTTTAGGTCACCTATAGTATTGCATTTATCATAGAATTACACTTGTGTATTTGAAGGATCCTAAATTAGTTTTCTATTTCTGTCACATACATCTGCAATTTCTAGATGAGAGAAAATTAAGCACAGACTAGAGATTGTATCTATCTATAGTTAACAAGAGCTTTACTTACCCATAAAAGCTGTAGCTCTCCAGATTGGGGACAATAAAGAACAGCTGATCTGTACTGTGAGTCTGTGTCCTTTACAGCTACCACGCTGTGAGTAAGGGGAAATATTTTATAGCTTTCAAGCTGATGAGCAGCCCACAGCATGCTCACTCTTTCCTCCTCCTGCCTTTTTCCATGACCCTGCTCTTCAAATGCATCTAATACTCCATAATTACTTAATCCTCCACCACTACTTTTGTTTCCAGTTCTTAGATGTCATTAACAGAAATGGAAACATAGTAATTATCACACTGGGAGAGATCTTTCAGATCTCCAAAACAGTTTTTAGTGAATTTCCCTTTGCTGTCATTCAGAAGAATGATTATTGAATCTAATAAGGGACAGAGTTCCAAGAGAGACTAGATTACTATTGGCATCTACTTACAGCCAGATTTAAGAGTGTTCCTAGAAGCTGATTCTAAAGTCTACCCAAATTTTATCCATACCTGGACCTCACCTGGCAGGTGTTAAGTGCTTGAGAAATGGTCCAAGCCCTTTACACTCATCTTTCAAGCCTGTGACTAAAATATAAAAGAGGATTTTTTTTTTAGTTCTACAAAGGAAACTTCAGAGCCTGAAGGTACCACCTCTGGCTTATTGTTTTTGATCAAGTAGAATGCTTTCTGAAATATTCTCAATTATTATTTTGTAATGGTAATTAAAAATGCACGGCTTTTCAAAAAAAGAAAAGGTTATCAATAATTGCTGGTTTTGAAGCAATAGTTTGAAAATCATGGTTTGAGAAATAATATAGTTGGTTTTTTTCCCTGTTGCCTTTCTAAACCCTCTTTTATGTGAGAGTTGAATCTCTAATAAATAAGAGCCAGTTATAGGACAGCTTACGAAGCATGTGCTGTGTTCTATTTGGGATGCATTACAACCCCCTAGTGTTGCTGCAGCCTGAGCTAGAGGAAATGCTGTCTGCCAGTTAATACTATTTAAAGATTGTTCCAGTAAGCAGATTGAGCTTCCCAGTGTGGTGCTGCTTGGTGGGGGCTGTGTGTTGCAATCTGTGGTTGTAACACTGGCTCCAAGTCTGTAGCATCCTAAAACTTCACTGCACCATGGAATTATAATCACTGTGGTGATTATAACGCTGGAGGGAGTTTAATTTGCTGACTCTTAAAAAGCAATCTGATAATGAGTTTGGAGCCTGAGGATCCTGTAAAGGAGGTGGAGATGTTTTACTGACTCTCTTGCTCGATAATTAAAAAGCCAGTCCCTTTGGCTGGGCTTATGGAGAGGGAGGATGAGCTGAAATCTTTCTGGCATAATTTGTTTTTTCCAATTGAAAAGACGTGTCCTGCAAAGTTGCATATGAATTGGAAAATAAAAGTCCTAAGGTAGTCCTAAGGTAAAGATTGCTACCTTACATGCTGTAATGGGAAAAATTCTTGTGTGTATTGCATTATGTTTGCATTGTCACATTGAGAAAAAAATGCTCTTTACAGATGATGAAGTAGAGCACGTATGCTTGACTGCTTAAAAGGGACCAAGAACAGTCATGGATTAAGCTGCATGTCACAAAATGATGAGACCTTCCTGCTGGTTCAGAGATTGGCAAGAGGAGCTGGTTCTTGTTGGCTCTTGGGTATAAAAGGTACTGCTGTTTATTGAGGTCAGAGTGCAGACTGAGCCTTAGGCAGGATTGCCACATGCTGCCATCATGGCCAGAGGTTGGGATATTTCTGAAATGCAAGCAAGGGCAGGTAAATGTTAGCATTTTATTGGCAGAGCTGGTGAAATGTGAAGCCCAAAAAGAGACTTTCCTCAAGAACCAGAGAGGATGAGTAGTTTGTGGTACTGCAGCATTAGGCATGCCAGACACATTCATCCTCCACAGAGGCCAGTTCCAGTGTGTTCTGAAGTCAATATGAATTTTTTCAAAGAAGCTGGATCAGGTTCATGGATATGCAGAAAATGGTAATCATGAAAAAAAAAAATTAACAGTTTTCCTTGGTAAAAGACTGAAGACAACAAAGGAAACAAAATGAGGTATATAGTAAATGGGTGAAGACAAGTAAGAAATCACATCAGATAAACACATCTTCAATGTCATTCATCATCTTGCTGCAGTGAATACTAATGGGGGAACAGGGGTTCATAACACTGCACAAAGCACTGAGAAGCAGTCAGGTATGGAAATCCTGTGCCAAATGAACTGTGATTTTATATGCAAACGAATCAGTTTCAAAGACTGACAAAATGGTTTGGGACTCCAAATTTATAGAACAGCACTGTCAAGCTAAAATGCTTTTTCTGTTTGCACATAATCCTGCAAATCTGTTGTAAGAGACACTGCACAAGGTTCTTACCAGCATCAGGTGCTGATTGAACTGGGTGCTGCTGTACAAATGCACAGGGAGCAATTTTTGCACTGGAAAAGTTTACACCAAACTGAAAAATCAAAAGATATGCCATCAGTAACCTGGTAGAGGGTCAGTGGCAGAGGCAGTGACAGAAGCCAGCAGTGTCCCTGCTTCTCAGGTGAGGAACAAGCTCAGCTCTGGTGAAGCATTAAGTAGTCAGCACTGCTGAGAAGGACCATGTGCTCGGGTCTCAGGCAGGCCCTGTGCCTCTACAGCTTCTGAGGTAAAGCTGGGCCACCACTTGGGGGACCTGAGCTGTATTTATGCCTCCTCTTCTAGGCACATCCCAGGACTGATAGGCAGAAACTATTTTCTCTGCAGATACCAATGAAAAACCTTCCTTTCAGAAAAAGAAATTATCTAGAATAAATGCATGAGTCTTTCTTCCTTTCTTAGTTGATGGATTGTTTTAAGTTAAGTTAATCTAATATTCTGCAGTGTGATGTATATCTCATCTGAGGCTTAATTTGCTGCTTTAATTTTTTACAAGGTGGAAATGTGATTCATTTGGTTGTGGCTTCAAGTAAACTGTCCTCTTCTCAGGAGAAAAAAAAATAGTGGACAGTGTGTATCTGTGATCTGAGCAGTAAAATACCAGAAAAAGATTTATTGAACAGGAATTTCTGCACTGGAGAACATAATCTGATTTATATAACACATTTTCTCTTCTCTGTCTTTGAATACTAGTGAAAGGGTATTTTGGTCTGCTTCACAGGTCTGGTAGATGCAGTTATTTTGGGAAACATCAAAAGATTTTTAGAAAAGGAACGATCATTTTACTTGCTCAGCATGAAACTTCTGTAACTGTGATGAAAATAAACCTAACAGAACAGAAGGGAGAGTGGAGGAGTTAGAGCAGAGGGTGAGCATATCTGAGAGGAGAAGCAAGCTGGAGACTGTGGTCGTGCTTTGGGGAAAGAATTGGGAAAAGGCTGATCTACAGCAGCACATTAAGGTGCACCAGTGCCATCTTTTTCATGGGGACACATCACCACACAGGGAGCAGTGCCCAACATCACAGCACTCCAAAAGATGTGGCTGCACCTCCCTGAATGCTGCAGTGCTGCTCCAGCTGTGTGCAGAACATCAGAGATTTATTGCTCTCTGCATTTCAGATTACTCTGAAGTATTTCAATGGGGAATCCATGTTAGCAAATACCTTTATTGAGTTTAGAGGTACACGTCTGATTTATTATGAAAATTGTTATATGTTCTTATAGGTAAAAACACTTAATTACAGCTGCCAGAGCTCTGTCCAAGATTTCTGAAAAGAGGCACAGACATCTATTGTGCACTGGATTTACTCTGGATGTTCTTGTGCATGTTGGATTTGATCTGAGCATGCTGTTTCTCCTGTGTTTCTTGGTGTTCTGTAATTCTCTTGTTAACTCCATGCCAGAGTAGGCTACAGATATCAGCAAATCCAGGACAAATTGCCACTATGAACGAGTAGCACTCTGGTCTCTATGTACTCGCTAGAGACAGAATTTATGCATATCCAGGGACCATGTTTGGAGTTCTGGCAGTTTGGTCAGGGTTTTTTAAATGGGATATACATAATGGTCATATTCCCAAATTGAACATTTCCTGATGGTGAAAAGACTTGTTCAATAAGTGTATGAATTGCTACTGTAACTCTTCATTTGCTTTCAGACTAGCTTAGTTTGGTATTCCTAATCAATTAAAAGCAGCAACATTTATAGTGACACTCACTTCAGGTGGCCTTTTCTGTACATCCATAAAGTATCTAGATCCTACAAGTCTATTTATTTTTCAATAGTTCTGTCTGTCTCTGCTCTCCCCTACTGCAATTTCTATGCACCACTTGCTTTCTGTTTTGTGTGGTACTTGTGCACCAAAAATATACATACGCCCACAGGTTTTTATGCTCTTTAGTACAGAATAAAAATACTAAATGGAAAGCATCAGATGCTTGTCAAACTGAGTAACTTCAGCTGAGGAAAAAACCGCCACCATATCCTGCCTTTCCCTTGACTCACATTTCAAAGAAGCTTATCTGGACATCCCTGTGATGGACATCAGAGACTTGATGGAATTGAAATCTGTGATTTTAGGAACCAGAAAGAATCTACCCTTTCTAAGAAAAGGGGGAGGGTAGAAAACATGTCATTTCAATCCTCATTACTAAGAGATGCTTCTGAAAAGCAAAGAAATGACTAACAGGAATAGATGTGATAGTTTGTGATCCTGGCAGAATTTAACTTTAGTCTGGAAGCTTGCATGTGAAGATTCAAGTTGTTGGTAAGGCTGCAATGCTCTGGTTTCTTCTCTGTGTGAGTCACTTTTATGAGTCCCACATGCTAATGTTTCTCAGAGTTTTCAAAACAATATTCTTAATCTTGTTTGGTGCTATAACAGTGTCATGGAAGAAGGTCAGGTTAGCTCCAAGGCATGAGCACCATTAGACTCAGGAGGATGGCCAAATCACTCCATGCTGAGGAGTAAGAGTTTTGCAATGCATTTGGATTGACTGTCCTTCACTTCTGCAACATTTAAAGGAGTGCTGTTGGGAGGAATGGTTTCTGTGAGCTCAGTCCAGGAGGTCATTCACACTCTTGAGTTTCACTTCCACTTTGCCAGTCTTGCACTTCAGTCCCAGAGGACCAGCACCCCCTCTGTTGTGCTGCAGTCTGCTGCTGCTGCTGCTGTGTGTTTGTGGCAGTCTGCTGTGTTTGTGCAGGTGCTGCTGCCCACAGAAGTCCTCAGGCTGCTTGAGAGGCCGTGGCACAGACTTGCACAGATGCAGCTGTGCCTGAACACCTGTGTGCAAAGATTTATTTCTTTGCAGGTTTTTGTTCAAGGGGCTAAAGCAGGGCTAATACTTCCCGTTCTCCCTGGAGTACTGAGGCCTTAGTAATTAGGTACTGAGTCCTTGTGGTGAATTAGAAATCTGTGAATTGCATTAAGGCAGTAAACCCTAAAAAAACTCAGTGCATGTTCCTGAGCTCTGCTCTGTGGGGCAGGAGCTGGGGATCTGTGTGACCAAAGGACAGTATAATTACAAACCATTGCCACCCTCTTTTACCTGGGAGTCCTTTATTATCACGAGTACAGGCCAGTTTTCCATTCCTTGTTTCTCTGGCTGTAATGTTTAGTGTAATAGAAATCCTAGCCTGTCAGAGGTTAACTCTAAGAGTTTATTCATGTGAAAAAAGAGAGAAAGAGGGAAAAAAAACCCCAAACTTTTCTATAGGTTCCCTAGTTTTATTGAGGCTGGGAGATGTCATGTCCGTTCATGTAACTTACTTTCAAATACTTTTTTTTTTTTTTCAGGACCTTGGTAAGAAACTTTCTGAAAGAAAATTAATGAACTTTTAAAGGACTTAGCAATGGTTAAGGGAGTATCACTGATGATCTGGAGTGCAAGTGAGCAAATGTTTAGGAGAACTGTTCTGCCACTATGCATTTGGAAAATATTTTAGATATTGTATGGAGCAGGCAGATTTTAAATTAGCTATAGATTTTTCATTCTTCCTGTCTGGTTCAGTAAAAAGATAATTTGCTTCATAACATGTGTCACAATAAAGGCTGGCTACACAACAGAAGCTTGGTTTCAGAAAAGTTTTTTTGATGATTTGACGTTTCATTTTCTTCTACATTGCAAGATTTCAGCTTCATTTTTATGCTTCCACAGCCAGAGCTGTGCAGGGGTGTCATCTCTGGAATTGAAACCTTGGTATTTCAATTAGAGGGCTGCAGAGATACCCAACTAGGCTCATAAAGCTGGTTTGGGAATGGGCTACAATGTACACACCTCTGTTCTGCCTGCTGTCTGCTGAGAGTAGGTTCAGATGGGAATTCATTCAGGTACATCCAGGATTTTAGTATTAGGGCCAGAGCAATAAGAATGTCTCACTGGCATAGATAGACCTAGCTCCAACCAGCCTTTCTTAATGAAATGTTTATTGATATGTCTCCAAAATACTTAGGCTTTCACTGAACTTTTTTGAGCCAAAACCCTTCTGATAAATGCTAATTATTTCCATCCATGTGTGACAACATGTAGAGCACAAAAGGAAAGCTAGATCCTGCTTTCTGCAATTAGTACATTTATTGCTCAGGGAAAAGGCTTAGAAGCAGGTATTAAATTCAGTTATTTGTGCTTTATCTCTGTCAGGCTCAGAGAACTCATGTATTTAACTGCAAAATTCAAACAACACTGCCAGAACTAACATTAGTGAAATATTCGCTATCTTCTATGCCACTTTTTAATTACCTATTGTTATATAAATCCTGCTGTTCTCTTGCAGTCTATAGTGGAGATCAGAGGAACTTCACTGCTGAGATTAATTTTTGGTGTCAATTCTTTCTAAGGCCCTCTGAGTATTTGAGGGTTTGCTTCCAAAAGTTTTCATTAATAGCTGGAGGTTTTTTTTTAGGCTGGTTCTCCTTTAGTTGCACATGCTGAGGCTCAAGAGACAGATTCAAAGCCCAGTGAATGAATTCTGACTTGAGCTGCTCTATTTCCAGCTCTCTGTCTCCTGAGGCAGTGAAAATTGTAATATCAAGAGAAAGAAGCAGGTAGGTCCTACAGCTCAGCTGGATAAAAAATGACCAGAGTACTCACTTAGGGATATTGGAAGATGATTCCAGCTGACCTTTGGATGGACTCTAGAAGATACAGAGAACCCTACCATGCTTGTTCCTTGTGACAGATTCCTGAAATGTAATACTCTTCTACATCATTTGAGTGGAGAATTGTCTGTTCTGAAGATCAGCAAAGCAATCCAGCACCTTCTTTGTTCAGAGAAAAGGGCTTGTGCATTTTGCCTATGGTATTATAAAATTGCTTGGAAGGTAAAAATATTGCTCCCCTTTTTTTTTTTTTCCTAAGAAATCCAGAAATGATTGAAACTACCTGCACTTCTGACTTTGTAGGGCATAGAAGAGCCTGTAAAATCCACAAAAAAGACTTGTTGCTGATACACATGAACTTAAAATGATAAAGGGAAGGATATGTGCAGGTATTTATGATGCTCAGAAGTGAGTGCATTCTTCTGAAATTGTTGTGGATTTTCTTCATCCCTTTCCACTTTGGTGATGACAACATATAATTAGACATAAAAAGTTATGAAATTAGGATTGTTCTTTTGAGTGGAGTTGCATATATGATTTTTTACAATCCTTGTGTGCTAAAGGAGTGTGTAAATACAGAAACATATCCTTTTATATGATTTTGTTTATTGAATATTTAGGAAAAAATCACAAAATATCTTTTCTCACTAGGAAATCACATATGGTACATTAATGCTACAAACTATTTTGTTATATATAAGAGCTGCAAGATACAGTGATATACCAGTAGCAGAGAAGCACCAGAGAAGCCTGCTACTGAATTTAAAAAAGGGAGTTTGTTCACAGTGGAAAATGTATCATAATAAGTCCAGAAGCTAATGAATTTCTGGGAGGCAAACATCATGGAAATCTGCACTTGGTTGCAATTTCTCAATTTCCACCTGTCCAGCATAGTTTCTGATTGAAGATCTAGATTACAGTGCAATATTAGTGGTTAAAATATGGGCTCTTGCTTTATTGAAACAGCGTTGTCTATTTATTTTTAGCTTGTAACAGTTTTCCTTTCTTCTTCTTTTTTTAAATTCAGCTCTGACCTTAAATTGAGCTGTGACCTTAAACTGACTTCCTCTATCAACCATCTGCATCCTCCTGTGGCTTGTTTTTCTTGTCTAGGCATTTAGTCCCTGTTCTACATACTGAATGTCTGCGTCTACCCTCCTAAAGAATGCAAATATTGACCATCTTGCTCTACAATGGATTTTATTGCCAGAAAATAAGTTTTAATGCAGCATTTTTGTAATGGAACAACAACAACTAAAGAAATACAGTTTCTGAGTATTTCTGTAGGATTGTAGGAAGAGAGGCTAATTAGAAAGGGAGAAAATGCAGTAAAATACAATCACCAGGACCAGTTTTGTGTTTAGCTGAGCCAAACTCTTTGCATAGCTTTGGAGTCTGTGGGAAGGGCCTGGAGTGGAGTTGGGGCTGCTCAAACTCCTGTGCAGCCTAAGGAAGCCTCAAGGTTGTTAGAGGGCTCTACCTACTTTTCCTTGGCCCAAAGAGACCTGCATGTGTGCATCTTTTCTCCAAACAATCCTCCTGTTCTAGAGGGTCTTTGTAGCTTTTTGGCCTTTCAGCTAAGTGTTTGCTTGGTGTTGTGAGCTTCCCTGTGGCTTCCAAAGGGTTATTTCTGGGATAAGAATTTGGCCTTTATTATCTTATTCCCAAACATATCACATAATAGTCCCTGGTAGTTACTGTGCTTTTTCAGGGAAAATGCAATGTCTGATCCCATTTTTTTCAGTGACCTACAAAGCTCTTTAATATTGCAGTCTAGGTAATCCCATTGATTTTACTAAAGTTGACTATACAGCATGAAGTTAAATGCTTTCTCCAGTCTATATTTTCTTTAACAGCTGGGCCAGCAGAGTAGGGTCTCTGCTGGTAACAAATCTGCAGGCAATTCCAATAAAATTTTGAAAGGGATATAAAAATTTCTTACTTTTTTTTCCCCATAATAATTATGCTTATAAGGATTATTACTTTAAATGAATAAATTAAAGACTAAACATAAAATTTTTGGTACAAGTCCAGCATTGCTCCAGTGCATTCTGGCATTTATACTTTTTAAGTGCTGACTTCTTTGATCTGCTTGATGACAGCTCCACTTAGGAGCAGTCTGTCTCACTCTTGGGTGAGTTTATAGATTCATAGTAAGTAAGCCAGCAGGGACTATTGGATTATTTTGATCATTACAAGCCATTATACCTTCACACAGTTATCCCTGTAGCATTTGTTCTTGAGGCTGAATGTAACAGATCTGCGACCTTTCTGAATTTCATAGGAGAAAATGGGGTGGCTTCATGTGGTTCACTGGAGCACTCTAGGGCTCAGAACTGATGGTTAGTTTAATTTACAAAGAGCTGCTTGTGGTGCCAGTAGTGAAAAATAAAAAAAGTTCTCACTAACCTGTTTCATGTCAGTGTATGACTCATCTCACTGAGAGACTGATGATTATCAGTATAATTTAATCAAAGGAGCTGCTTGTATCCATAAAATGTAACCTACTGGATGAGTAAGTTGAAACTCCTGAGAGTATTAATATAAAAACTACCACCTCTACTAAATAAATCACATTTTACCAGTCAAATCAGAGGGACCAGGTCTTCCTCCATTGTTCCCACTTGGAGCCACAGTGCAGCTTATGGTGACTGTGAGATGAATTCCCTGAGCCTCACCTTTCCTTTCAGAAGCTGACCCACTTGCTTGCTCTCATGAGGAAAAAATGATCTTTTCCACCTGCAGGGGTAGCAGGGAGGTAGCAGCACCCTCCAGGGCACCATCAGCCCAGCTTCTCTGGAAGGTTTGTGGCTAGCATGGAGAGCTGGGCCTCAGGCCACACAGACAGCGGCCATGGCAGGGTGTGCCAGCTTGGCCTGGCCTTCGGGCACGTGAGGAGAGGACTGAGAGAAGGCTGAGGATGAAGAGCAGTGAGCTGCTCTGGAGTTGGATCAGAACAGTACTCAAGGCTTCTGCAGGGTGTGGTGGTGTGAGAGGAGCAGGGCTCGCAGCTCTTGGCTTGTGCAGTCGGGCCGAGGGCTCTGTGGAGGAGAGGACAGGGCCTGTGCGGAAGGCAGCTGCTGGTGTGGAGTGAGGTGAGGAAAGCTTGGTATGAGACATCAGAACCCTAAAAATACGACAGGAGTTGAATCAGTGCTGGGCTAACAAAGTTCAAGGTTATTCCAGCTGTGATGGAAATGGACCTCTGGGTAGCTGCAGCCTCTTGTGAGTGGCTTTCAGCTGGAAACTAACCACTACAGGCCTGCGACTGGAGCGCACTTTGGTGGCTGAATCTGAGCCCCACTCCAGATTTCTGAGGGCAGCTGACAGCAGGTTCTGTCTTCTAATGCTTTGCAGGGAATGGAAGAGACCCCCACTGCTGATGATCCATATGGGTAGCAGTGAGAGAGTAGAAAAATACAAAACAGTGGTAGTGGTACATCACCTGCCCCCGGGCAGCTTGCTCATTGCACCATGGTAAAATAAGGAGGTACTTAGAGAATTCTAAGATGAACATATGAACATGATGCTTGTTTGACAATTAGAAATAATACTAATTTTTTAAACTGAGGGCATGAAGGTGGCTTAAGATGACTTAGTAAAAGAATAGAAAGACTTGGAGCACTAGCCATAACCTGCTTAAATCCATTGTTACTCAGGAGTGAATATTTACTCAATTCATGTAATGTCTCTCTGCATGAACTAGCTTGTATGGTACAGTGTCAGTTACAGCAAAGCAAGAGTTTCTGTAGGAAGAAATTCCTCAATCAACTCTGAGTATTTAGTCATTTTGTGGTCATACTGTATAATATATTTAATATAATGGAGTTTATTGCCTCTGCGTATTTGGGTTATGGGGATTGTAGAGGGGCTCATCTTCCTGTTGAGAGGTGGGAAAGTTGGGATGCCACGAAAATACTGCAGTCCTCTGTTGCAATGAGAGGAGCTGGGATGAAATTGCTTGAGCTGGTCATCCTTCTCAGGCAGGAGCTGCTGACAGTGGGCAGAAGCTTAGTGCATGGAGCAACAGTAGATATATGAAAAGAAGAAACTTAGGAGAAAATAAAAGCCTAGAGAAGTGCAGTGCATGGCACTGTTGGAAAAGAATGAGGAGCTGATTCTCATGACTGAGGATATGACAAGGGCAGAGAGAATGAAATAGAGCTGCTCTTACTTTATAAGTCTGCCGTAAGGGGTTGATAGGGACACATCCCTATTGTGAAACTTGGATCTGTCATAATTTTGCAAATAGCTTTGAAGATGGTATTTTCTGTCAGGTGAATGGAGCACAGACATGAATGCCAGAGCTATGCAGGCTTGTATTGTGAAAATGAGCCAGTTGGCTTAATCCAGGTTTTGTGGTTTGAAATTATGAAGATGATCAGAGTTAAAAAAAAAAAAAAAAAAAAAAAAATCAAGTAAGTTTCAGGAATGTCCTGAGCTACTCTTTGTTCCATGGTATATGACAGCAGTGGAGAAGGTATTAATAAAACTTCAAATGAAAGGGAAGGATTTTCAAAATCCTTTAGGTACTGCTTTTTAAATTTTTGAACAGCACCTAAGTGTCAAGACATGGAAAGTGCTGAATGTAATCTGCAGCAGAAAGTTAGGCACTTTTCTACAGCAGAGATTTTGCTGCCTTAGGAGGTGGGCAGCAAGTGAAGCTGAAAATAAAAGAACAATATAATAGAACAATATAAAAGTATTTGCGGCTTTTTCCATCTGACCCTTGAAAACAAAGAAAAGGCTGGCTTCTTATGGTGACTGAAATATTGCAATTAAAAAAAAAGAACGACAGAACAAAAACAGACCCGCAAAAATTCCCATCAGAAGCAAAACTACTTTTGTCTAGCTGGATTTTTATTAGGTCTTGCAAACAGGAGTCTGATAGTCACAAGAAATCCTTTATAGTCAACATTCAGTTTACGCTCTGCCTTTTGTAAATCTGTAAGATTGTACTGCCAACAAAGATGACAAGAATAAGAAGTGGCTTAAAATGCTACGGCCTGAAAGTAATTGACTTGCATGGTGCCACTAAAGCAAGACATTTTGTATATAAAGCTGATGAGTCACTTAAATGATTAAAAATTTTCCTATTGGTGCCCTTCAATTACACAAGTAATCAATTCAGCTGCCATAATGCAGTGTCTGTTATGATGTGAAGTTGATATGCTACAACTGCTGCATTATGTATAATGCAGCTGAATGGTACCGGGGAGTATATTAAAGAAAATTAGCTCTTACATGATATGTTCTGATGCACTTATGGTGAGATGGAAAAAAAGTGAACTTACTGAGCATTTTCATAAGTTAATATATATCTGAGAGAAGAAACTCACATAATGTAGAGCATGATATCTCTTGGGTAGCTTATTGTAATGAACTTCACTGAAAACATACCAAATGCTGGAATAATTTCATGTAGCAATTAGGTCATTGAATTCAAAGGTCTCTTTGGGCTTTGCGGATGCACAAAGCAAGTCATTCATATGAAGGAGAATACTGAATTCCTGCTTGAAGATAAGTGTGCTGTTGCTATGCAGACAGCTGGGTCTGGAAAGGTGTGTGCTGAGGGGCAGGGAAAGAAGAGCAGACCACAGCAATATTCTTTAGGCAGCTGTCTGCACTTAGAGTTTCCTCCTAGGTTAACAGATCATTATAAAGATCAGATAGAGGTAAATCAATAAAAAGAAAAGGTGTATAGACCCTTAAGAAAAGCCTATCACTCCAGAGTTGAAAAGCAACCATTTCTGCTTTGAAGGGTCATGGATGGCTTCCTTCAGTCTCCATTGGAGACTTCTGCTGAGAAACAGATGGGCTGATGTATTTTGTACTTACCCAGCACAAAGCTGGCCTGCAGTGTGCAGTGTAAGCACAGGCTGTGTTCTGTACAGTGCAATACAATGTCCTGATGTGAGCAAGGAAGTGTAAATAGGAGAGCAGGAGGCAGTGCATTCTGCATATCTTTTTGAACAAAGTCAGTCCTAGGAGGCTGTTACCAGTGTGCCTTTTAATCTGATAAGGTTAGATCCCTACAGACACTTAGTGAGCTGTAATTGCTTCCCAAGGAGAGCCTGCTGCCTGTCAGCCAAGTACACCCCATTTGTAGCTGAGAGCCCAGCCTGAAGAGCTTGATTACAGTTTTGTCAATGAGATATGCACCAATTGAATCAGACAGCACAATCCCAGGGAGAGGTTGGTGGAGTACCAAGAACTCTGTTCTAGTTAACTGCAGTGTATGGGAGCGTTCTCTCATCGTCTTCTGCCCTTCCTCTGCAAAGTCTCTCTCTTCAGTGCCTGGCTTAGGGAACACTGGTTGTAGCCTTTTACCATGTTTTCTCAGATGAACTTTATGAAAGAACCTTGGCTTTTTTATTTTTTTTTCTGTTTGGTTTACTTTACTTACTCTCATTCTGAATTATTTTAATAGTGGATGCTTTATTCTCCATTTGAAAAATTATGATGGGACTTGCCAGCTCTTTGTTGTGTCTTGCTATTGTTAGTGTATTAGTAGCAATAAGCATCAAATATATATTGTTCTACATACTTCTCAGACCTTTGTAATGTGGTCAGAATTTGGAATATCTGTTATCAACTTGAAGAAAAATTGAAGGGCTGTCCTTTCCACTCAGGTCCCCAAATCTTTAATAAATTGTGCTGAACCTTGAAGGCATTGCAGGCTCCAGTGTAATTGTGTGTGTGACAGCTGTGGCACAGAACACAAAGGGATAACCCTAAAGTAATCTTGCTGGGCAGGATTGCCACAGTGCCAGGCAAAAATAATCACTGATGGGACTTCTTCTGAAGGGCAGGTAGTGTTGCAGAGTACAAAACTAACCTTGGGAGACTGGAGTAATGACAGATGGCTCTACTCTCTGCAGCTCTGGACTGCAAATACTGCTTTCCCTGGGTTAGTGGCCATCCCTTTGCTTTCCCTACTGTCAATGCTCTCTATAGTTCTGATTGTTTGATTTCTGTGTGGGACTGAGGAATAATAGATTTGAATTAAAATAAAACCAAGCAAAACTCATCTATCTGATGAGACTCCTGCCACTGCAAATCTTCACTGCACTATTAAAATCCCAACTTAGCATTGTTTCACTTGCAGCTGTAAGACTGACAGTATAAGATGTATTTTCTCATGGATTGGTTTGTAGCTCTCTTTCTACACCTCATTAAGATGAGGTTTTAATCTATCTACTTAATTTTTATTTTGCTATACATATCTCAAATTTTTTATTATCCTTTTCTTTGTAGTTAACACAGTGCCTTGTAGAAATAGCAAACTTGAATGAGTACAGAGAAGATAATGAGCATGCAAAGCCTGCCCATGTTCCAAAACATGCTGCAGTCTGATTTACTGATGCTAGAGCTCTATTGAAAAGGAAAGCCTGGAAAAACATACCCTCATTTTTGCTTTATGTGGTGCTTTGTAATGGAATAGCAGCTTCAGGGAAACAATCATTCTGACCCAGCTGCAGATTGAGCTGCTGAAAAACTCATTTCAGCCCTTAGAGGGAGCCACAGACTTGACTATGGAAATGGAGTGAAACCAGGCAGGTTTTGTTGTGCCCATCTGTGATAGAGGAGGTAGGGAAGGCATGGTTCTCAATTGGTTTTGGTTTTTTCTAGCTTTTAATTAACAGCAACTTCAAATCAGACATAAGGCTAGTTCATGGGGAATGCCAAAGCACATTTGCTTTTGTAGTGACAGATTTGTAGGGTTTTGGAGACCTCAACCAAATGTTAATTTTACCTTTCCTCTTTACATGGTCAGCTCTCTCCTGCACCATTCGGTTCCAGTTCTACTGTTCTTCTTTTGATGCTGACACAGCAGGACTTGAGAAGTTAAGTTATTGCATACTCCTTCCTCTTAAAAAATTAAAAATATAAAGACAAAAACCACAAGAAATTGATTTAGACCATGGAATTCAGAGTCTGGAAAACATGATTGCCACATTTTTTTAACTGGGTTTTTGTCTTAATCATATTAAGAAAATATTTTTTAATTAATATTTTCTTAATCATATTCATCTTTCTTTAAGAAAGAGATGCATTACAGCCCTCTCTTCTCCTGTAATGTGTAGGTTATAGCACAATATTTTTATGTAAATTACATGGCTAGAGTAGATTATATGGCTGTGTCATAAAACCAAATGCTGTTCTCCTGGCTCAGCAATAATCAGCATTGCCAGTGAGCTGTTCAGTTCAGGGAAAGGAAGATACACGTGCTCAGAGGAAAATGGATGAAGAGATTTGCAGCCCTTAGTCGATAAGGACTTCCCCTTTCTTAAAAAATGAAATGAAAATGTTTTTCTGTACCTTTTCCTCTCCCTCCCTTCCCTTCCCCCAGCAGATGGATTCTAGTGGCAGTGTTGAGGAGTGCTTAGCGAGAAAGATGCTACACCAGAGGTGGGGCAGAACATGTCTAGTCCCAGAAGATGCCATTTAAGATTAAAGGAAACTCCAAGCTTAAATTTTCAACAGCTCTGGACTCCTTGCAGAGACTGCTACTAATTAGAGCATCAAGTTTTGTGGCAATTATTGTAAGGTAATAACTGCCAACAAAGAACTCCATTAATAGTCACTTTTATTTTGTGCATAGGCTGTTGAGTTGTAATGTTTCTGTAATTATTTTAGCTTAGCTTGGACTGTTGAAGTAGGGGTAAGCAAGGTGGAAAAGCAATGGAGAGTTCATTGTCCTCCTAAACTGTTCAAAATACTTCTCAGGAAGGCTGGAAAGATGATGGATGGCCACAATCAGGAAGCAGGCACCTTACTACGACTTTCCCTGCTCTTCTCAGTCATTAATTTATCCATATATTAATTGGACCTGGGAAAGGAAGGGAAGAGAGAGAAAAATTATTTTGCAATAAAAGTCGGGTTTTTTTTTTGCCTAAGTTATTTCCTATGCCTGAGTTTTCTGACTCTACGCTGGTTGGAGTTGCAAAGCTCATCACTTTATGAAATATTAGCTAATCTTAGAAATAGCAAGAGTTGTTATAGTAGGTTTGGTGTTTCTTCAAGGTTATTTTGGATTTCATAGATATGCTTAATTTTCTGAGCTAATTTTCAGGACAGATCATAATAATTTTTTTGTGCTAATTCTATCTATGTATTTGGAATATTTTGGGAAACATTAACTGCAATGAGAATCTAATAGTTTAAAAATTAATGGCAAAATTTATGATGTTTGTTTCTACTTCTTTTGGATGTTGGCTCACAGGTGGGATGTTTCTTTATCTTCTTTACTTCTCCTTTGTATTTCCAGTTTTTTATTTTGGGATTGATGCAGCCCAAAGAGAATCTATGACAAGGAGGCTGATCAGATTTGCTGCTGTGATTAGATGAGAACACTTCCACATGTGACTTTTTATTTTGTTAAAGAAAAAATAGTTCCCACACACATTAATTCTACTTGGTCATTTGGTTACCATCCCCAAATATTTTTGGTGAATAATCTTCAGGCAATGGGTTGTTTGTGAAGTGTCATTTCATCTCTTTGCTCTTGCTGTTTTTCTTGTGTGGTTGCTCATTGAACATTACAAGCAGTTGCCTGAATATTTGTTTGCATTCTATCTTGTGTCTTGTATCTCCATCCTGAGCTACTTCTGCAGCTGAATGCTGTTCAGAGATGGTGCTACTTGTCATGCTCAAATACACATAATCCATGATGAAGAGTTTGTTCTCTGCAGCATGATAGCTTCTGATCAGGATTTAATTTCTGGTCTGTGAAGTCAAGCAAAATAAAATAAGAATGATGACAAATGAGTAAAACAGTGAAACTGCTTGCCCTGAAGCCTTTGCAAAGGCGAGTCTTTTTCAATTAGTGCCAAAATGTGGAGGCACAGCTCTAATATAATTGAATAGAAGCAGAGAAACAAAAGCCAACCCCCTCAGGGTCTCCCCTTTCTATACCTGACTGAGTAAAATAGAGAAGCATAACAAAATCTTTCTTACTCTAGGTTTTTTCTTGTCAAGCTGTATTTCTTAAAAAATAATAGTAATAATAAAAGCATTTTGTTTCAGGAGACAATTTCTGTACATCAGACCAATCCTGAATTGCAGAGTAGCATGTGGACTACACTTGTTACAGCCCATACATGATGGGTTCTGAAATCCTGTTTCAGCTGAAGGCATCATTCCATCATCTTTGGCATTGTGTTTCCAGGTGATAGAATGTCTTCACCAGAATTTTGGTTTATATCAGTTTGATTTTCCACCTAAATTAGGGCAAAAATATTTTACATACCTCAGATGAAGGACATATGAATAGATGCATCAGCAGATGTTTTTGAATATGAGGTCATGGAAGTCATGTAGGGCTTTGAGAGCTCCTTATCCATAAAGTAGGTTTCTTGTGGGGAAACGTAGGCCTGCACTTTCTCTTCTTTCTTGGGTAAAAATCGAGCAGTGGGATGTGGCTCAGCCTGCTGATGTGATCTGTGTGTTGTTGTGCCTCTGAATGGCCACACTTTGGTTTGTCTCACAAAGCAGCCCCCTCCCACAGTGTGCCCTCCCTCCCCAGAGGAGCTGAGCCCCTGCCCAGTGAAAACAGGCTCCCGAATCCAGAGGGTTTTCTTTTTGGTGTGCTGGGCTTTGGTTTGGTTTGGGTTTTTTATAAAATTAATTGGCTGCTGGCCCTAGTGCTGAAATATTATTTTTGCTGATTTTGATAAAACTGTTACATAGTAAAGAGCAATAATCTCCTGGAAGAGCAGCATTGTAACTTTCTCCAGTCACCAAGTGGAAAATGAATTAACATCAGGGCTCGCATAGTCTGCGTGAATTGCTGAGAACTTAGCCTCGTTTAATTCATATTCATTTATTTATAAGGTGATAACAAGATTCTTGTGGCTTTTGTAACATCTGCTTTTAATTTTAGAAGCATTTTAGTCAATTTGCTGCATGACAGTATTTGTCAACACCAGGTAACTATGACCGCTAACATGCCTTACTCTGTTGAGACTGGTTAACAGGCTAGACTGAGAAATAATATGCAAACTCCTCTCTTATCAGGGGAGATCAGTTCCCAAAGTGACATGGATATTGTTGGTGTAGGTGATACCTTTAACCATGACATCACTTAAAACCCCTGGGCAGCGCTCACGCCCTTGGGAGTGTATTGCTGCTGAAGGGAACTGCTTGACCTGAAACTCTGAGACTCTGTATGTTGGATTTTCTTCTGCTCAAGGGAGCAAAGCTGCTGGGTTCAATCAAGAATCCCTTATTTTTACTGGCTTGCAGTCAGGAGCACTCAAGTGGCTGTTACTTTTTTCTCCCAGCCTTTTCATTTTATGTTTTTTCCCTAGCCTTTTCTGTTCATTTTTCTTACATTCACTTGACACCTGTCCCTACATTTGGAGGATGAGATAAGAAAAGAACTCTGTCCCTGTCAAGACAAGAAGCAGAATATGCCTGCACAAAAAGGGCCAGAGCAGGAATCAAACCTCTCCTGGGCAGGCAGGTGTGGGAGAGTTCCCATGCTGCAATTTGCTTTCTGGAGTGCCATCAGTGGGCTTTTGTCACTGTAGTGGGTATAATTGGAAGCAGGTTTCTCTCTCTATTTTGTTTTTTCCTTATCTTTTTTATTTTTATTTTTTTGGAGTCATCATGCTGCAGCAAATTTTGCGTGATATGTATATTGACCCTGAGCTCCTGGCAGAGCTGAATGAAGAGCAAAAGCAGATCTTATTCTACAAGATGAGAGAAGAGCAGCTGAGGCGCTGGAGGGAAAGGGAAGAAAAGGCCCGAATGGAGGAGGCTGTGCTGAGAAAGACAGCAAGGCGCAACCAGAGTAAGATTTCTGACCTCCTTCTATGCTTCAGAGCTGGGGATGGTGGGCTTGCAACTGGCTGTGGTGCTGCAGGCATCTGGAAGAGATTGCAAGGCTGAGTGCCAGCTGTCCTCATGAGCAAAATGACAGTCTGGGACTGCAAAAGCAACGTGTTCCTGCTCCTTGTATCTCCAGGCCGGTCCTTTGTTTTGGGAGTATCTTAGTGATGGAGTAAGGGGAATTGTTTTGAAGTGCCTCTTTCAGTCAGGAGTCACTGCTGATGTTCTGTCAGTGGTAACTGATGGATCATGACCAAGTTTCTCCTCTGCTCCTAAGGCTTTTTTTTTTTTTAATCACCTCCCATCCTGACCCCTCACTTTAGGTCAGGCAAAAGCCTGTGCTGTTGCAGTTTCTTGACTTGGCATTAAATATTTCTATCTGGCTGTAGCAGGAAGTAGTTCTGTGAGTTTGAGCTTGTTATGAAGGGCTCTTTGTGAATAAATGTAATATCAAAAGAGCCATACTATATGAGACTAAATTTCCAACTGTATTAGTAAATAGTCTCCAAGAGATTATGTTTAGGGAATAGGAGAATAGTGTGGCAAACCAACAACCAAAACCAAAGAGAAGAAACCAGAAATGTATTTGCATACAATATGTAGTTAAAATATGGAGCTCCTCCCAACTATGAATGCTGAATGTGTGTGTTGACTTGAAAAGTGAGTAGGACAATGATGGAAGAGACATCAGAAAATAACTTCTCCAAATATCTTTTCCAACTTACTGGCCTGAGGTCCAAGTGGTTTCAAATAAACAGAAATACTTAATTCCTTGCTCTTTTCTCCAAATGCCTTTCCAGCTCTTTTCCCCATTCATAGGATGAAGCAGTTAGGCTGGTGTAAGACAGAAAACCTTTTCATCTTGGGAACATAACTACAGTGATTCCTCACTCAACAAGGACATGTCTCAGAGATACATAAACCACTCATTTCCCTGCCAAAGATCTTATAATATCTTCAAATCTTTTAAAGCTTGAATATTCAAAGTTTCTAATAATTTCTGGTAGCTGATTTTGAGAAAGCTCTGTAATAGTTATGGGACTGCAATCAGCATTCCAAATGTTGCTTATTTGAAAACACCCATGGTAGAAACACCCCAATACAGAGACATGTTGGATTCAGTTGTCAGATTTGAAATATCTAGAACTTCTGAACCTTACAAAGTGCCTTAGATAGTTATCAATTCAAATACTATTATTAGAAAAGTGCTTCAAAGCAAAACTATTTTCCAAGACTTGAAGCACAGACCTGCATGAAATGACTGGACTAAGTTACAACAATAGCCTTAAAATGAGGGGGGAATGTCCAGAACACCCTAGTCAGCCATAGTAGGAATTGAAAAGGACCCCTCAGAGATGGTAAGGTGGATGTTGGAAAACCTCATTCTGTTTAATTTTTAGTTTTTTCATGTTAGTGCTCTCACTGTGAAGGGCCCTCTTGAGAGGGATGGCATCAGAACAGCTTCTCTCATATTGCACAAAAGCCTTGTTCATTTTGATTGATTTGTGGTTGAGAAAAAATTAAAAATGCAGTTCAGCTCCACATACCAAAACAACATCATATCATTGAGATAATCTGTATCATGCTCATTCTTTGAGGGAGACAGACACAGAAAACTCTAACTGCAAAAATATTTATCTGATGAATTGTCACAGTGTTGACACCTACATTTCCATATATAAATTATACATTAAACCTGTTCAGCTTCCTACTACAGGAGACCATTTTCTGGGTAAGTAATTCTCTGATTAATAAGTAATAGGAGAAAGGAGAGCAGCAGAGTACCCTATAGATTATATTTGTTCTGACAAAGGTAGTCACAAATACAGATTGAGTTAAATTTCACAAAAACCCATTTCCATTTTACCTTCTTAAATTGCCAATTAAAGGTATTGCTTAGGTTTGACTTTTGCCCACTGTTAGCAAATTTCTACTTTCTTCAGAACTATAGTGAAGAACCATTGGAATCAGATTTGGAAGTCAGGCATCTGGTTCTGCTGGAAATATTTTTTTACTTTCATGAACTGATGTGCACCAGAGTTAGAAAATATAACTTCTTTCAGGTATGCTGATCATTAACTGTACAGATACCTGTAATTGATTTCTATTGCACAGTTCCACAATGTGATGTTTAATGGTCTCTCAGTGAAGATGGTTTCTTGTTTAAAACAAAAAAGATAAAAAAGCCAACTTTTTAATGCAAATTATGGATATAAAATAGTTATTACTGTGCAATAGTCTTGCCTATAGACTCAAGGGGTCAGAGTAGATGCCAATAATATTTTTTTATCTTAAAATATTTTTTTCTGATAAGACAATTGACATCACTTTTTGGACACTAAAACTGCTTAATTTTAAGTTGCCCTTAATATATAAGTGAATTTCCAGACCTTCTTCCCCTGCTACACAGTGTAGTATCTAGAGTGTTTTTATTCCTGTTTTAAATTAGTGGCCACCAAGAAATGCAAAGCTACCCCAATTACATGTTCTTTATTCCCTTGAAACTGAGGGATCTTAGGTTTTTAATCTGTGGGTTTGGTTTTGACTCTGCTGCATGACATGTTCTATGTTCACACTACTTTTTTTAGGCTAGGAGAATTCTGAATTTGTATATATTTTTGTAGCCTGAAAGAGTATAATAGATATGAGACTTCAGTATCTCTAATGTTGTGCTGAGTTTCTGAAAACGTGGATGTTGTTTGTGAATACAAGATAGCATTTGTATAAAATGATTTTATACTAATTTAACTGGAATTATCTTTATAGCACTGCCTTTCAAATCCTCCTGTTTCCCTCAAAGTTTGAATAGCCACATATGAAATCTTTTCTTCCCATCTCTTTGGGATGGGATATGGTGTGATTGAACAAAAGCTGTTAATGACAATGGACACTTCTCTAAATAAAAGTGCTCTGAAAAGTATTATCTGCTTGATCTGGAGTTCTATACCCCAGCTGCTGCAATTCCCCATGGATTCAAGAGCTTAGCTGCAGTGGGATGTGTTTACCCAGCAGCACAGCAAAAGGCTTGGATTTTTCAAAACAAAGCAGTGACTGTGAGTTCAATTTTGATTTCCTACAGTGACTTGAGGATGTAGTGTTCTTGTGTTTTAAGTGTGCTATCCTATGGAAACCACAAGTGCAGAGCTGGGGGCAAAAAGATTGGCATATACAGGTCAGATAAGCTTTGTGCTAGAGTTAAAATCATCAACAGACTTAGGGAATGCTCATTAACATGATCATTTTTTAATTGTTTGGACACTAACTACCAAAGACTCCAAATCTGCATTTTTTTTTTAAAGCAGTGCCACTGAGTGCAGGTTGTCCATAAACGTCCTATTTCATAGTCTGATAGTACTATGAAATTTGCTGTTTAGAAAGTCCAACCCATGAAAAAAGATGTAAGCTGAGAGTGTTTAGCAAGCCAAATGGTGTGCCCATCTGTGTAGTCTTATTCTTAATTTCATAAAAAAATAATATTAGTCACCTGCAAAATGTAATGCTAAATGGTGCCTCCTTCTGTATTTGGATTGTTTGGTTCCATGTGTCTTGAGGAAAGGTTAAAATTGAAATTAGTTTCAGAATGAGTCAGTGTTGAAGGAACTGTTTCATTTTGAGGGTGAATGAAATGTGTTCAGATTATTCAATGATTTTAATTTCTTTGCCAATTAAAAAACACAGATTGATGTCTAAAGGGAAGCAATGTATAAACGACTTCAGAATAAAGTACATTCTTTAGCAGATATTGAATAAATTGTTCCAAATTTTTTTGCTATTTGTAGCATGCCTGAAATTATTAGTAGAATTTGGGCATCACATAGGTTCTCCCAAAATGACAGCATTTAGTGAGCTTATTCAACATAAAGGGAATATTTTTTAGCTTTAATTGAATAATGACTGCTGGCTGGTGCTGGAATAGCATCACAGGTGAGCTGAATTCTTGGAGGTCCACCTTCAATTCCCTTACAAATTGTTCCTGGGCAGATGTTTCAGGAACATATCTTCATTGTAATAAAACAGTTTGCTTGTTCCTCTGTGCTAAAATCACTGAGAGAAGTCTCCTCAAAATTTCAAGATCCTTTGGGATTTTCTGAGATTTGAATGACAGGCAGCTTTGCAATTTGCACAGAAACATATTTATGTGATTAGGCAGGAGCTCTTCAGCCACTACAGCTGAGCTGGGAGGAAGCAGAGGACCCTGCCAATTTCGGTTTTGACACTGATGCAGTATCCAGAACTGTCAGCATTCCCAAAATGAGATCTCAAAAACTATTGAGCACTAGGTAGCTGAAGGATAGTCATGTGGGAGGGGAGACAATGCTGGTCTGCTGCTGTTATTTCTGCCATTTATTCATTGTGAACTGCAGCCTGTGGTGCTCAGATGGGAGCTATTTGTAAATGCTCTTATTTACCTGTCCTTAACAAGAGAAGCTGGGAGAAAATAGGGTAGGCTTATCACAGCATGGCTAGAAAATAATTTATCTATCTAAATGACATTTGTGTTAGAAAGATCATTAGAGAATAGATGATGCTATTTGGAAGCAAGTATCTCAAATATACCAAGTGGATGGTTGGAGAATACATCAGTGTCAGACGAAGGCCAGTGAGTGAGCATGCGTTTCAGTGGGTGGACATGCAGTGACATTTTTTCTGACTTTGAGCTTGGAAATGTATTCCTTATTTATGCTCAGGCCTCTACAGACCCTGGTAATACTTAGCTAAGATTTTATCTCCTGTGGAGACAAACTCCTGTCAGTGTTCAGTGTCTCTTTCTCTGTATCACTGGATATGGATCTAACCAGGGACATCAGACCGCAGTATTTCTGAAATTTCTGGCATTATGTGATATTGAATTCTGTACAGTTCTCTCCTTTGTTTCCAATTCAGATACAGATGGAAAAGTAACAAGAGAACAGGAGCAAGAGCATTGAAACAATTTTTGTTAGGGTACTGAGCTGCATTTGAAGTCATTGGATAAGTTTTAACGTAACACTCACGATGCAGAGCAGCTTGAGATGTGCTGCAGCTTTGTTATGCTCTGTACCTTGGGCCAGAACTGAACTGCTCAGGGCCTGTGCCTGGTGTGGCTGAGTGCTGAGGTTTGGTTAGACAGCAGCTTCTGAACTAAACCCAGTTCTCTGAACCTGGGGCTATTAAGAGACCTCCAGCTGCTGGATGACCTAGGTATGCACCAGATGATAGAACAAATCCAGAGAGACTTCTCTCACCTCCTATGATCAGCAATAAGTCTGTGCTTTTTCGTTTTGTATCTTTTCCTGCTGCTGATTTCTCTGTTTTGCAGAAAAGTGACAGCAGAATATTTCTGCCTACCTGGGGCCTTCTCCTGCAGGCATGCAATCCTCAATGCTCCTGTTCCCTGAGACGTCTGGCATCAGCTACTCTCTGAGAGAGGCTGCTGGGTTAGAGGAGCCTCTGGCACAGAGGGCATCGCTGTGTTTCTCTGCAGTGTTGTGTTCCTCTGCCTGTCTGGACACAGCAGTGTTGGACTTTGTCCCACATACTGTGCCTCAGTAATGATATGAGGTTGTGGCTGTCTGCAAACTCATGAATACTTGATATGGAAACAGGGCAGAACTGTGGCCAAGGGAAGAATAGGATTTGCCCAAGCTAATTCAATATTTTCTTGCTGATTTTGCCATTTTTTTACATAAATGACTAAAACATTCAAGGACAAAGGAACCAGGTTTTGAGAGCAGGATTTGGAAGGTACAGGAAAACTCAAAGTGTTCAATTCAGCAGTGGATATAGCCAGACACTGATGGCAGTTCAATAACCTTTGAGTCCACTTGTTCGCTGTGGTGCTAAAAAGCCTCACTGTAGGGTATAGTTCTCCCTGCTTCCATGGTTCTGTGTGCCTGACAAAAGGAGTCAGTGCAAACCTGGCATGCTGCATTAATCAGGAGAGCCTGGTGCAGAAAATGATCCATAGCTCCCTGTTCATTCTGTGACACAGAACCCTTACCCTCCTGCTTTGAGTTTCCAGCAGACCCTGAAGCAGTCATGCAGGCTTGGTTTTATTTTATTCTCAAAGGGAAAACCTGGAAGCTTTGTGATAGGTCTGTGAGAGAAACCAAGCCCTCTATATAGCTTTTGCACTTTACAAAACTCAGTTCAGATGAAGAATCAGAAAATATGTTCTTGAAATTTTTTAATGAAAAAAAATCTCAAATGAGAAACACTGATGGGAATGATTTTAAAAACTTCAATTTTCCTCTGATGCTTACCTATATTTTTATGTTGTTTACAGTGAGAGGGTCAGCCATTAAAATGGACAGACAAGAGGCTGCCTCTAGATTGTACAAGGAGCTAGAAGAATGTCATTAAGAAAGAGTTTTGATTGTTATCTCCTGGTTGAAATTATGCCAATTACAAAATTATTACATGTAACAGTGTGCCTTGACCAGGGAGCCACAAAATTGTTTGGAACGTACTGGGTAGATGCAGCTTAAATGATATTTTATTTCTGTGTTTCTTTTTTCTTCTTCTTTTTGGTTTCTGACATGCAAATCCCTGTGTGTATGTTGCATATATACATACCATGTCCTAATGCAAACCCACTTACCTTTGAGTGTTGTGTACAGTTATCCCTGCTACATTTGTTAATTACCAGAGTCCTATGTGAGTAACTGTTTCCTCCCTTAATATTTGCTCTCTTCAGTCACTCTTCCTTTATTTGATCCTGGAGGGGTTTATTGCAGCATAATTATTTCCATGGTAACAGGCTGTAATTCCATAAACAGAAGATTGAGTTTGTTATATGATCAGGAAGCAGCTGGAGAGCCATAAAAGGCTGATTTTTCAGCAATGCTGAAATCCTGCAACCCTTATTGATATATTAATGTAATCAGCTGAATTTCTTTCTGCATTTGCAAATCCTCCCCTCAATAGAAAGGCACATAACACAGTATTGAAATTCAAAGGTGTGTGAATTAAAATGTTAGGGGCAGAATTTCCCCCCATTCTGCTCAGAATTGAAATGAAGGGGTTTTTTGAAAATATTTTGGGAAGAGAGAGATTCTATGCTCCCATGACTATTAGCAAGGGAAGAACACAAATTAATTGTATATCTTCCATTTATTGTGTGATGATGTTATTTTCATTAATTTCCTCATTACCATCTAGTTTTTCTCTGTATATTTTAATGGATTTACAGCAGTTATTGTTTTGTGAAGTGCATTCTGTCTTTTGAATAGTCTCTCAAAACCATTTGCAGTAATTTCCTAGGTTTTCTCCTTAGAAAGAAGTGAAATTCTGTTGTGTGTTTGTAAAAAAAAAAAAAAAAAAAGAAAGATAATTCAATACTTATGTTGGCTAAGCTCAAGAATTGAGAACAGCCTAAAGCTCACATCCTCATTTTCATCCTAATCAATGAGCTTCTAACACATGTCCTCTAGCTAAATGAAACTCTGAATGGAACCTCATCTACCCTGCAGACTAACAAAATTCAAGACTCTACTTTAAAGAAGCCATAAAAATAATTTGCTTGGAAAGCCAAAAATCTCAAGTAAAGGACATTGTGCTTAGACCAGAGTATACCAGATATTTGAATTGCAGAAGAACAAAAAACCACAACCCTACAAACACAGCAAACTCCATGAGCTACAGTTTAGCTCTCCATGGCAAAAGTAGATCAGGCTGGTCAGCTCTTAATGCACATGGAGCCTGTTTCAAATGCCTAATAAATTTCAGGAGTGTTTTTCTAGCCTAGAGAGAGAAAAGAATAGAGATGTTTTCTGTAGAGAGTCAAAAGATACTTGTGTGACTGCAAAGCTTCCCAGCAGGTGAAGAAGGACAGTCAATTGCTATTGCAGAGATTTGTAGCTTCCAAACAGGAGAATTATGGTGGGAAACCCTGAGAAACAAGGCTGTTCATGGAAATAGCAGATTCTTTAGTACAACATTCAGCAGAATTTGAATGCTGTCCCGTCATTCGGAGATTACAATCAGTGATCACAGAATTTTCTGAATTTACACACCGTGGTATTCCCTGCCTCAGAAAGGCAGGAGGGTGCTTGGTGCTCTCTGTCATTTTGCTGGACTAAGCAGGCAGACTGGGTGATGGCACAGCTGGGAATCCTGACACCAAATCAGGCCTCTAGCTCCTTGGAATAGCTCCTGTGTAAACACTGCAGATGGATCACAAATGGGGGCTGCTGGGGATTCTCTAACTGTTAAAGCAATGGTGACCAAGCTTGGAGAAAGGAAGCTGACTCCAGCAGTATTCTATTTGCTCTAATTACCATTATTTCCAAAGCACTTTTATTTAAGATGTAAAAAAGGAGGCCAAGAACCCATAAAACTCCTAAACCCAGTGAGTGGCTCATCTCCTCTGTTCCAGCTGGCAGAGGCAGTGTGAGGCCTGGGTTTCCTCGGCGTGTCTGCGCTTGTTCCAAGCCTCAGATACAATGTGGAGGTCTGAGCTGATAGGATTGGAACCCCCTCCTGGTGCTTCTCTCTGTCCCCAGGTATCCAGGCAGTGTCAGTGTTCCCTGGCAGTGCTCAGCCATGGCAGTGACGAGGTGACAATGCCCTGCTGGCCCTGGGGCAGCTCAGAGGCCAGAGCAGCCCGTGGTGCCCCGTGGCTCAGCTTGTGGTAGCACTCCAACACTCTGTGGGTGGGATCAGGAGCGCTGCAGGCACAGCCTCGTCATTCTTGTAGGTGAGAGCTCGAGTTTCCGATTGCTCTCCAGGGCATTGTTTTACTCTTTCATTGCTGTTATAGAATTGGCTGTGTAAATAACAGGCAAATAGAAAACATGATTTGGTCTTATTTTTGATTGTGTGTGTTTATATGTACAAACTTGAGCTGTTGTTGACTCTGGTTTTAGATCTGTCTCCAAGAAAGTTTTTGCTGGGATCCCTTTGTGCTGCAAATTTGAGAGACCTGATTTTGCGTTTTCTGAGCTGGCATTTGTCAGGAGTAAGGAGCCAGAAGCCAGTTTACTGGTCTCAAAACAGTATGGGTGTAGATTTAGAGCAGCTCCATGTGAGATACTAATTCATGGATGAGCTTCAGGTGAAAAGAACTTCAAAAGTTTATGTTGTCTACTTCTGGTTCTACAAAGTTGTTTTAGGTGAAAAATGGTGGAAGAGTAGGAATGGCAAAGACCTAGCAAATTATTCAGTCAGTTTTCCTGCTAAAGCATTGCTTGTTTCTAAAATACTTCCATTTCTACTCTCCAATCCAGACTAACTTTGAGTCCACTGCTTCCTTAAGGTTATTATTTGCAGCCTGTCACAGTTTCTCCAAGAAGAAAAAGGTACTTTTGTGGTTAAGGCACAAGACTGGGGCTCAAGAGATTTAATTTTTGTTTCTTGACTCTGCATTAGGCTTTGTGACTGGGCTCAGAAGCCTGCTGCTGAACAGGAAACATGAGGCTCTCTTGCCTCATCCTCATCTACATTTCAAATTTTTTTAGTCAGGACTTGTCTCTTCCTTTTACATTTAGTTGAATTTTTCTTTGTGTATTTCTCTTTCATTTGGTGTATTAAGAAAACATCTTATTTTGCAGAAAAAAATTAATACTTGAGAGGCATTTTAAAGCAGGAATTATTTTGTTATGATCACCCCTAAACAGCAGTAATTCTCTGCTTGCAAAGCAGACAACACTAGTTTCCTACAAGTATTAGGGAAAATGATTTTCTGGACTTTCTTGATCTTGCCATAGGTTCTGCAGTTTAAATACCATTAGCCTAGAAGAGCTGATCCTCTCACTGTGGATGTGATTCTGCAGGTTGCAGAGACTTTTTGTATGGCAGAAATTCTGCTTTCACAGTGCCAGATTTTCTCCCTGAGATGCTCTTTTTTTTTTTTCTGCACACTCATTTTTGATGTTATTTTGTGCTAAGAATCTACTGAGTTTTATGATCAGATTGTACAGTAAAGCCCAGCTGCAGCTTTAAGGGAGCAGAGGTTTAAGAGAAGGTTTGCATGGGAGTCATTTCTTGAAGTAAATTCAGTGGTTGGATGTGAAATGGCCGTCTTTTTCTTCTAGAGAAAAATCTGAATTAAGACATCTGTGCTCAAGTTGAGTTATTTAAAAATTTTAATGCTGAAGGTTAAAATTGCCAGATTGTTTAATACACAATTCTTTCAGCTTTGACTATATTTGAGCATGTAGTTTATGCATATACAGTAGAGTTCTGTACTGTGTGTAGTGCTGAACCAACAATACTGATGGCTTCAAAAGAGTTTATACATCTACTAGCTAAAACTTTATAAAAAAGATCCATTGTTTTAAAAGAAGAAAGAACAATTTCTCAAGACATGTCTACAAATCAGCTATTTGTTTTATTGGGCTGGGTTGCAATGGGTGAGTTGTGCCTCTGAGAAACACATTAATAAACCTTTGGCACAGAAAACCTTGCAAGAAGCAAAGATAAAATTTGTCTGCTTACCTGAAAAGTTGTTTTTTTTTTTCTTCCTGGTTCCCTCTGATAAGCTCATAAATGAACAGAAATAGTGAAATTGCCTCAGAACTGGAGCTATATTTTGTATCCACCAGTTATAGCACAGATAAATTAATACAAGGTGTGTTGTTTGCAATCTTTTCTTTAAAGTACTAAATAAAGGAGAGCAACTAGGATATTCAGATTCCTCACAAGAAAGAAGCCATGCTGTGCTTTTAAAACAAAAACTGCCTTTGGTTATATGGAATTAGTGTTCCTGGGAGTACTCATTCCATACTTCACATGATACTTTACTAGGAAATGCAGTGGAGAGAACCTTGCAGGCAAGTAGTGATATGGACAGTCAGGTCTCAGCAGATGGTATCCTAATGCTGTATCCAAAAAATACAAGTTCAAAATAAATGCTGTGTTGACAGGAACACAATGTACAGAATAAGAACCACAATGAAATACATTCACATTTATAACCTGAGACATAATCTGATAGACTGTGAAAGAGCAAATGCTTTTGAGAGTTATTGAAGGAAAACACTATTAGCTTAAATTTCCACCCCTCTTTGAAGTTAGTACCGTTAGGCCAACGCTGGGGATTCGTATAAATTACATTTTCAAATTTGATATAGAATATCAGCTTTCATGATGAGATCTGATCTGCGCATTGCCTTCAGTCTAGATTGTCAACACTTGTGAGTGTGGGCTGGTGCTGACACTGCTGCTGTCAACAGCCCCACTCCACTGACTCCTGCAGTTTTCTGCCTTCAGCCTGGGATGTCAGAAACACTTTATTGATCGTGCATTGGGAAACTTAATCCAGTTAAATGGATATGTCCTCACACAGAACAAGTGGTAGCTTAAGGTGAGAGTAGCTAAGCTGATGCTGGTAGAGAGAGGTGGAGAAAAAGTGGAAGCAAAGCCTGCCTGTTCAAATAGGACAGGTTTCTTTTAATCCTTATGGCAGCACTAGAGAAAAACTACTTAGGAAAATGGTGCTCTGTCCATTTCTTTATGTTTTCAAATGAGACAAGATTCATTTTAGAAGATACATTGTGATGCACAATTTTCTCATATCAATGTTTGGATGAGAGGATGAAATCTAGGGGACTGTAATAAACAGGGAATGATGCAAACTGCTGACTCTTTATAGCCTTGTAGTCTGAATTCTTTTAAATAAATCCATTGTTCATTTGGCAATGGTCTTTGTGGCAGAATCTCCTTTTGTGGAGGACAGTTTCAAGAAATTTGCAAGAAATAAAACATAAAAATTGATGCATAAGAGGTGTTTCTACAAATTCCTTATTATAAACCTCTAAAATGCTTATAATATTTGACAGTTGTATTTATAAAAGCAGAAGAAAAAGACAAAGCCACACTAAGGTAATGTAAATAAGTATTAAAATGTATTCAGGTAGGATCTAATCTAGTGCCCTTTGTAGTCCTATAGCTGGTTCTTGAACTTGATGGCTCACCAAATGCACTCTGTTTTGTAAAGAACTCTCAGGTCTTTTGTGGTGTTCTTAAAATCACTCTGTCAACACAGTAACCATAGATTTTTGTGTAGTTTGTGTCATGAAAACTGAACCAGAAATTTAATCCCTTTCAATTGCCTGTGTGAGCAGAATAGGCTCAGCATCACTGAGTGGTGCGCTCTGAGTATGCAGACTCCCTGAAACTCCTGCTTCACACAGTGGGAGCAGGAAATTCCTGCATTCTTTGAAGGTGTTCCCATGAAGTTTCTCTACCTGTTCAACACTGGAAATTCTTTGTGCACAAAGCATTTTTAGTCACATAATATCACTGGTCATTGATTTTGCCCCATCTCTTTTTCCACACTCTTCATTCATCCCTTGTTGAGTGAAGTGAGCAAATATAGCAGTTAAAAAGGGATTATAATACTGGAATTCTGGGAAATGCATGCCTGAATTAATAATTTTTATTTTTGTGGGACAGTGAGTCTTTAAAGATTGGGTAATCCACAGCATGAAAACATTTTAATTTTTTTTTCCCCAGCGTTTGGCACGATTTGGTCAAATCTGAATATTTCTTTTGACTTCTGAGCAATATTCTATTCCGAATTGTAAATTGCAAGCTTAATGTTTTCTAAATAGCAGATTTCCCATCTTTTCATGTCTGTTTATGCAGGATTTGAGGCAGTGTTCACGTTTTGGTGTGTTCTCGGTGGCTGTTGCAGGTAACGGCAAACGCGTGCAGTGGCTGCGGGGCAAGGACGGTGAGGTCTGGGTCTGGGTGATGGGAGAAGCCCCGGGGGACAAACCCTACGAGCAGATCTCGGAGGAGCTCATAGCAGAGCGGGCCAGGCAGCAGGCACAAAAGGAGGCAGAAGAGCTATGGTGAGGATTTAAGAATCTGAGTTCAGGGTCCATTTGGCATAATGGGAGGCATGACCTTGTAGAAAGGTGGGAGGTAATGGTGGGTAAAACTGGTAAGTTCGTTTTGTGAACGTTTGCTTTCACTTGTTTTGTCAGGTTTTCAGCTTGTTAAAAATGTCGTTTTATTTTTATTGACTATTGAAAGGCAAAAACTATTTGCAAAAAAAGTGGTGCCAACTTTTTTCTCTCGTGGGAATTTAGCTAAACCATTGACCAGCCTGCAAATAAAGAAAAATGAAGCAGTCTGGTTTTGAGATGATTAAATTAGATATGTTTGTTATATAACCCACAATGGGGGTTTAATACATAAAATCCTTTTTGAAATTGGTTTTATTTGCAATTTGCTTGTATTAATTTTTATTCCAGCAGTTTAAAAACTCATTATACAAAGTCCCATGCAGAGGTTTCTAGCAGGGCCTTTTCCAGGTTTGGGGGAGATTCAAAAGTGTTTTGATGCTTGACATTGTTAGAAATTAGGCCACCTGCCTCACACACTCCCCTTTGTAGTGCAGCACTGAAAAGTGACTCTTTAATATCAGGTTATTCTATGTTATCCTTTTTTATATGAGATTATTCTTGCTTTGAGTGCTTGCATATTTAAGCAGGGATTGAAACCTTCAACCTGTGCTCTGAATTCCTTTTACGTTGTCAGTATGAATAAACAATCTAACATAAGAATTTGGGAGACATTTGTGCTGGTGTTTGAAAGACAGTAAATTCCCAACCTTGCTTTGCTAGACTAATAGAAAAATATAAGGTATGACTTAAAGACATACAAGAAGTACTTGTCTAACTTAGAAGTGCCATTTTAATAAATAATTTATTGAAAATTGTAAGTTGTCTGCTTTCTGGATGGTTTCTTCAAATATGATTTGTGGTAGGTCTCTTGTTAAATAGACTTTAATTCTTTGCTTACATATTTCCATGAAGTCTTATGCTAATTATTTATTGCAACCAGTGAGTAAGTATTGATCCTCAATTTAAGAAAATTAGTGCATTAAATTTTTGTTTTCACATCCTTTTCTGAAGGAGACAAAAGGAAGCTGAAATAACAAAGAAATTCCGCGATGCTATGGCTCAAGAAAAAGCCAGAATAGTGGCAGAGAAATGGAAAATAGAAATGGAGGATCGGAAAGCAGCCAAACTGGAGGAAGAAAAAATTCAGGAGGAACTGAAGGTTTGCATAGAGAAATTTAGGGGTTTTTTAAATAGTGTTTACATATAGATTCACAGTTCTTGTCACCTTCAGTGCATGCTTATTAATAAGCTTTAAAATCCAGAGTTGTAATTTTTCATTCTGGAATATACAGATAGCTACATGGTGTTCAGCAGAACAGCTGGGTGAGCGATGAGAAAAAATTACAGGTCTCATTCAGAAGTGCCAGAACAATCAAACTGGTTATTCAGCTCACACATTAACAGAATTGTTCAGTCAGCTGTGCTGGATGAATCATCCTGGGGAAAAAAATGTACAATTGGGAAAGATCTCATTTTAAGTTAGTTTGCTTGAACGTATTCTGTGTATTTTGGATGAGTTTGTTCACATAATGAACTTCAAAATTGTGTCACTACTTCCTTCAAAATAATAAGGGGTGGATCCTTCCCCTACTCAACATATGGGAGAAGTCCAGTTGGCTTTACTGGGAGAAGTTAATTTGCTTGATTTTTATTGACTTCACAATGAACTTTGTATGAGCTCAGTTACAATATTTTAATGTTTGTTGGAAATAATTTTTTTTCATATTTTCTAGTTTAAAATAGCAATTTCAAAACCAAATAGGAAACAGCTCTGTCCACCCTTTTCATATTACTTGATAAAGATAAAAACTGGATTAAAAATGAGAAAGCCATATATAATGGGTTCAATGTGCAGAGAAGTCATGACAGTCCTCTGAGGCTGGGATGTGCATGCTGGGACTGCACACGATTGGTGAGGCTGAGTTTCCATGGAGAGAGCCTGTAGAAAATCTGACTCTGAGGATCCAATAACTTCCATCTACACTCCTCTCCCCTGCTGACAGCTTGCTATCTCTCTTCTTCCTTTCCTGATGCAGTGATTTAAGGTATGGAAAGGGGGAAGACTTTGCCTATTGTCCCTTTGTGATGGAAGGAATGCTGAAAACTTAGTGTTAAGTTTATGTGGTTTGATTTCAAATAGTAAATTTCTTGTCACTCTGCAGACTGTGGGCCTGGGATTTGAGGTGGTTGTGGGGCACAAAGCCAGGGCAGTTCCTGCAGAGGAGGCTGCATAGAGTTCATGATTTACCTTTGCACAATTAATTTGAATTCATAGGAGAGAACAGGGCCTTTGAAATTTGATATCAATGAGTAATGAAAGTATACCTTTCTGCTTTATTAATGTATGAATAATGAGCAGAGCAACTAATTAAACACTCTTTCCTCTGCTCTCTGGAAAGTAAAGCCCTCTTGAACAAAGGCTGACAGTGTTCACTTATGTCTATGTGGCTGACTCACAGGACACTTGATGGGGAAAATGTCCACAAGCTCACTGTTACTGTTCTGTTTCAAAGAGACTTTTTCAAAGAGCAGAGTGAGCAACTTCTTCATTTAAATCTTTCAGTGGCCAGTATTCATAGCTTTCTATTAAGGAGAACTAATTGTTCTGTTGTTGATAAAATTAAAAGGAATGGCCCCAAATTCTGCTCATGTTCATATTGATGGAAAGTTAATGTCACAGTGATCTGTGTTTCCACTGTTTCCCAGGACATGAGCAGGTGTCCTCCATCCAGCTGTGTGCCTGGTAGGAACACTGCTGGAAGTGGGATGAGATTATGGTTCAGTTTCTACTTTGAATTTCAAATACTTCGGCCAGGATTTCTTTATCTCTCTTCCTAAAGTTGCCAACATATTTGTTCAGTTAAGGAAGTAGAAACCCTTTTTTCCTCAATGGTTTCTCTTAAATCAAGCATTTGAAGACAGAATTTGCAAAAATTTAAATAAGTGGACCAAAGTTTTCAAAACAAGATCTGTCAGAAAGGAACTCCTGACTTAAAGAATTAGTTTGGAAACCAGATATGATGCAGTGATTGTTTCTTTAAATGCCCTTTACCAAGTGTTCCCCATAATTTTCTGTATTAATCCAACAACAGAATCTAATTCCACTTTCAGCATTGGCTCTTCAATTAGGTCTATAATCTGGGATCTGGCAGGAGAGACTTGGACCGACATAGGGTTCCACCAGCAGAGATCCAAATGCAGGATTGATTCCTGGTGCTTTGACACTACTCCTTTGCTACTCAGAAAAGCAGCTTATCTCTTACTTCCTGTTGAAAGATCAGATCTTGTACATTGTACATGGTATCTAGATAGGGAAAGAAAGTTGTGTTTCTGGCATCCACATCCAACTACAAGGAGGGAATACAACTAAGGCACGGGGAAAAAAGATGAATTAATGAATCTGCTGATGTATGACAAAAGTAATTGATAGAATGAAGAAAAGGGTGTGAAATTTAATGCAGATCCGTAGGCAAGCTCACTTCAAAAGATTTAAAATATTTAATGCACTGGTAATCATCCTTCTGTGATGATGAGCAGACCGTGTTTAAAGAGGTCTCCAGGCTGAAGTATGGAAAGTCCAGTCTCTGCTAATGCTTCATCCTCTTGAAGCAGTTTGACTTGGGAAATTGAAACTGTCTCCTTTCTGCTGATGTGTTTAATTTCTAACCATATTGTGTCACAAAAACTCCTTTTTAAGATGCTTTTATTCCTCTTGACCTATCATGGGACATTAGGGCTGCCTACACTAGATAAATGATATCTTACATATCAAAGTGAGTGATGACCCTATTTCCTTTTCCAACACTATTCCAAAAGTATTGCTTTCCTTGGTGTTTCTAAGCAGAATTGCCTTTAATTTATGATGCTAGAATATAAACGTTGACTACTCTATTTTTTGCAGTTTAAGGACAGCTATTCTTTTATGTACCTATTGCAAAGGACAAATAAGAGAGCCAATTACTATCATTAATCTTTTTGCTAATTCACAAAGGCTATGAGCTCATAGGCATAATCTTCTATGGTTATCAGTAGCTGTCATTAAGAGTCTGAACAATGTGCAGAGCTAAGGCAAATTGAAGATGTGAGTGTCATCCAGCCAGGGGTGGGTATCCTTCATTTAGAAATAAAAAAGGTCTTCTCTCAGTTCAGTCTTCATGTGGTCTACATAAAGCAAGAGAATATTAATAGTAAAGTACTGTCCTTATGACAACATCAGATACCTGCCAAATTTAATAATATAAGCACAGTTGACAGCAGAGCTAGTTTGCTTCTTAAAAATTCCCTGGGAGATGAAATGTGTCTCATCAAAGAAGATAGGTTCAGAGAACAGAACAATTAGTGCTTCTGTTCAGGAAATATCTAATTAACCTTATGCATAGTAGAAAGAATACACTTTCTATTGAGCTTGAATGAGCTTTCAACACATGCCTGAATGCTTTACTGTGGCCCCAAGTGCTGTGGACCTGATTCTTCAGAAAATTGCTGCCAGATGTAGAGTTTAGGAATACAGTGAACTGTCACCATTGCCATTTGGAGTACTGTGGGCTTCTTGTGATAGAGCAGTGAGCATTCTGTCTTGTTCTGAAGAAAATTCTTGTCTCCAAGTAAACGTCAAGCACTAGAGTGGGATTGTTATCTCCAAGTGCAAATAAGCTGCAAGTTCAGCTCTGTGCTTTGCTGTGCCAAGAAAACATTGAACCCTTTCCCAAAGACAGCATATTTAGAATCTAGGAATATGACAACAGCTTCTTGCTGGGGTTCGGCACCCAATTCATTCTGAAAGTGCCTTAGTTGGGTTATTTCAATAGCAATTACAATAATTCATTTTGTTTCTTTTTGGGTGATCACAGTTTGTTAATTTTTTTTTTCCCTGTGCTGTTGTCTCTTGAACAATGTTGTAAATGAGGCAGCTGTTAGTTTTGGTTGGGAACTGGGCCTTCAGGTTTTTCTCTATCCTACTTGGAACTGATATTAATTTTAAAGGAAAATCTCTTCCTCAGTGACATCAGTAATGATTGTGCTTCTGAGGCCACTGTCTTCAGTCTGGATTGCTGGTAAAAACTAGCAAAGCTCAAGTGTTTTCCATGGGTAAAAGGGAAAATCTGAGCCACTAATAAGGGTAGCTTGTGTTAGGAATTCAAGCTGTGAAGAGTCTCTAAAGTCCAGAGAGAAACTTTAAGTAGATGGTCACTGGATCTATGGCAAATTACTCAAGCAGAGCCTGTTCCAGCACGTGCAGTAAATGTCAGATCTCTCTCAACCAGGAACAGTCCTTAGCTTTGCTTTCTAGCTTCTGGAACACAGGGTTTTTGTGATCAGAGTAACTTGGTACCTCCTTGTATGACATGTGTGAATAGCATGTCCTGGGACACACCTGTGGCAGAAATCTCATAGCTTCTGCGTAAAGCATGAGTGCATTTCATATATTTGTGTCTGTGCAAATACATGCACAGTGAAGTGATACAAAGCCTGTGTTCCTTTTGAGACACTGGTAGTGGAGAAAAAAATAATGCCTCTGCAAACACTTCTTTTTCTGATTCAAGTGAGAGAATTTTCTCAGAAAAAGGCTGGGAATATTTCTGCCTTTACTCAGAGCTCTGCTGGCACCTGTCAGGTGGGTCTGGAGAGATGTCTGATCTCTGAACTCAGCTGGATGTATCAGCCTTGCTGAGAGCAGCCTGTGCTACAGCCGGGGACCCTGGGGTTTCCAGATTTCCGTCCTCAGAGCAGGGAGTCCCTAAGGGCTCTCAGCTGTGTTTCAGGTGGCCTGAATGTCTTCCCTGGCCCAGGTGGTTGCTGAGTGGGCTCAGGAGGTTTGCTGCAGCTGTAGTGCATCCAGCTGGCTGCAGCTGTCAGGGCTGCCAGAGACACTTGCTGGCAGCCTGAAGCACTGAGAGAATCTCAGGCAGTATTTGCTTCAGAGAGGGCTGTTGTAAAAAGCACACCTTGTGAGTTTTGCCCTGAGCAGGAGGAGGGTGGTCATTCAGCTGCCCTGCAAACTGTAAGACTCCCCAGAAAGACCACAAGAACTGTGGCAGCCAGACGCCCAGTTTTCCCCTGTAAAAAACCCCACTGCTCTATTTTGCCTTTTCCTCAGTGTATTTTTCAAATCTTTCTGCAGCAAAAGCTAAATGATGACCTAATCTCCTTTCATCTGCCTTGGACTGAAACATTAAAACTTAACCATGGCTAATATTCAGTATTATTTAGAGCTGCCCATAGTAAAGCTGTCAAACATGGTGAGATACGCATAGACTGAAACAAGCTTGTGGTAAATTCTCAACTGCCAGAGGATAGATAAGATCATTTAGCATGTTCAATTCTCCAGTGGAGTAAAGGCTGGAGAGGATTACTGCTGCCTGTTGAATTGCCAGTGTGATTTGTTTCAGCAGCTTGGTATTTCTCAACAATTTGCAACCCTATACTGAATTGTCACTTCCTAATTATTTTGGCAGAGCTGAAAGGGTCAGGCACAGAGTACAATCTCTCTCAACTGTCAGGCACAAAATGGTGCTTGTAGATATTACAACTTTTCACTCCCATCTCTGATGTGCAGGACTGGATTCCCAGGGACAAGCAGACAAACTGCTTGCTGTATTCTTCCAGTGGAGTAAATGTGAAAAGTTCAATTGTTGTTCATTTTAAATAAAAACACACACACTGTTTAGTCGTATTTGACAAAAGGATGACTGTTCTTTCCTGAGTCATACCAGCAAGGAATGTTTCTTCTCACACACACCTTGAGAGAGCTGGGCAATGTACCTGCACATCTATGCACTAATTTAATAAATAAAAGTTAAATCTCCTCTTTCTGTGAAAGGAAAAATTATTTGAGAAAGTTTTGGTGAATTCAGAATCAAGTGCCTGTGTTAAGCTTTTGTTGTTGTCTCTTCTTTGACTTAAATCTCCTTCTCAGTTAAAAAGGTAGGATTTTCTTAGTTGGCATTGTTGCCTTCCATTAAGAACTCAAAGTCTACCTGAATTCTGGTTTTTGGTGTGTGTGGGGGTGTTACAACAAAACTCTTGTGTGATTCAGGGAAACTGAAGTGAGATTGATTATTTTTCCCCCCCTCCTCTATTTTAAGGGATCAGAGTAACTGATCCCTTTACCTTGTGGTTTAAGATGTGGAATAGAATATATTCTGATAACCCAGGATTACTTCTATGTCTGTCCATCTTCCTGAAGGATAGACTGAAATGTGAATTTTTTTAAGTAGTGAAGCTAAGTGAATAAATATTCTCCTCAAAAGAATAAAGAACAGTTGATCTCACTTTTTTTTTCAAGAAGAGAATAGAACTATTTACTTGCAGCTAAAATGTGCAATCCCTAATTCTACAGAGATATTAATTTTTTTTTTTTTCCTGAGGAAGCTGCTTGTCTTTGAAATTAGCATTGTCTAAAAGCATTGACTTTTCAAAAATATTGAACTATACACTCAGTTCATTTTTAGGAGCCAGGAAATAACAATGGAAAGATGATGCCAGAAATAATCCAAGATAGTAGCATTAGAATTGACTGAAGAACAATACCAGGCTTTTCTTTCTTAGAAATAATAAGGAAGCCTAATGTATTGTTCACAGAATCATATAACATTAGGGGCTGGACCCTTAACCCTCACCCTAGACATTTCATAGGATTAATATTTTGCAACAATCTACTTTGGGTTTCCTATAGTTATAGTTTAGACCAGGTAACTAGGATAGTAATTCAGGGTGATTTTACTCAGGGATTTAAAAAAAAAATTCTTACCTGTACGTTTGTTACCCATAATGGCATAGTGCTGGTTCCATTATAAAATTAAATAAAAACTGTTTTTATTTGTAATTCAAGTTATTCCAACAATATGAATAACACTTAATGAAGTTCAGTTTTGAGTTTTTTGTGGGCTTCAATTAAACTGTATGATTTAAATCTGTTTCTTCATTACCTAAGGGATTTGGGAAAACTCCTTGGAAAACAGATACAGATTCCTAGTTCTGCATTAATCGAGCTCTTATGTTATCATATGTTATATCAATCGAGCTCATATGTTAATATGAGGGAGGCCAACTGCAGAAGCAATCTTTCTCAGATTTCCATCTCTTTTAAGGCTTTCTTGGAAGGGAACTTTTTTGGCATGTTATTCTTAGGTACATTTTACAAAGTGATTGTTTTGTGCTGAAGGATCTGCCTTTTCCTCCAGAATGTAGTGATCTTAATTTTTGGAAAATATTATTCCCTGTGTTGGCTATGATGACACACTGGGACAGTTGCTAAAGCAAGAGCAACAATAAATCAGTTCCTGAATTCTAAGGTTCTATGGATGATGTGTGTAGTGCTCAAAGGCAGCAGTATCTTCAATGGGGGTACACATGGGCTTAAACCAAGCTTTACTTACAGGCTGGAGAATAGCACAAGCTTTGGTGCCATGTGATAAAATGTTTTCTGTGTAGTTTTCAGATCTTAGATGCTTACATCTTCCTAATTCCTTTGATACCTGTGGTCTCAAAATGTACCTGCCTCAGGAATTCCTAAGAGGTGGGAAAATTCAGTGGTGCCTGTTGTGAGAGGCGAGAAGCCCCAGGTTAGAAGAGATAGTGATTTGTCCAAGGTAATGCAGCTTCTCTGTGATAGGAAGCAACTGAAGCAGTGTCTCAACTTTTGGCACATTCTTCCTCTTTAGTCACTTGTGGCTTACTTCATTTTCTCTAGAAAAGAGAAGAAGAGGAAAGACAGAAAGGTGAGGAACTAATCAGGCAGCAGGAAGAAATCCGGGCAAAGGAGCTGTACCTGAGCCTCAAGCAAGCTCAGCAGCACAGTCAGCACAGCGACGATGACCAGGAGTGGGAAGAACAGTGTGAGTAAAACTACCTTTGCAGCATTCATGTGTTTCTGAAAGCAGACAAAAGGACACTTGCAGAATGGAGAAGGTGTGGCCAAAAAATCTCTTCTACCTAGAGCAATACAAAGTGCTGTATTATTTTGGTAGAAATTGCCAGCTTAAAACTACGAACAGAAGTGTTGGATTTCTTCCTGAATCTGTGTCAATGCCTTATAGAAAAGTTTTTGTGTATGATGACTGAGATCATTAAATTCTGTCTAATGTACTTAATTAACAGTTTTGGCTTAATAATAATAACTCAGGGCACAGTTATTTTGACAGTTTGTCCTGAGATATCTTTGAAGAGATAAAATCTGTCTTCATCAGTATTTTAATTGCTTCCATATGGTAGTGGGGTGAAGCTATGATATCAATGCTGAAACTCACTTCATTCTAAAAGATTACAGTAAATCATACTTAGATTATTGCTCTAAAAAAACTACCTGATGTTGATGATGATCTCACTCTATGGAAGTACTGTTCCTTTTTTAGATAGCCTGAAATTCTTTATGAATATAATAATTGTGATTAATTTCATTTTTTTGTGATTTTAAAAATTGTATAAGGAACAGAACAGCTATATTATTATATAGATATATACATTAATACCGTAGATAAGTAACAGCCCACATTATGAATAAATTTCAAAATATACAGTTAGTTTATTTTATGGCTTTAGTCATCACTTCATTAATTCCTGAGGACTAATTACTGAAATGCTATTACCTGGAATTGATCTGATAATGAATCATTCTGTACAAGATGAATTAAATCTATATGATACACTGATGCCATTTTCCAAGCTCATAACAGGGTATGTTAATTTTGATCAATAAAACCTCTGCATATTATACTGTCATTAAAGATAAAGTAATAATTTTCTGGAGAATTATCTAAATCCAGGGGTACATGTTTATATTGAAAGAAAAACTAACTTTCTGTATTTTGGGTATGTGAGAGTAAAACAAGTTGAGGAAAAAGTAGCCCTGTAGTTCAGCAGAAAATCAGCATCAGCTGGCAACCCAGCATAAAGGATGGTATTATTGTATATAAGGAAATATGTTGCTATATAAGGAAAGAAAATACATTTCAATCATAATGTTAAAGGAAAAAAAATAATCTGGGTTACTTTTACGTTGAAATAAAATACTACAAGCACTACTAAAACCAGGTATCATTTTCTTACTATTGCATTAATGAGGTAACTGATGTTTTAAATTGTTGCCTCTGTTTTCTTGAGGAATGCTGTTTGTGCAGGGATAGACATCAAAAATGCAATAGAATAATCATGGGAGAAAGGAGGGAGAAAAAGGAACGAGGTATGAAAGGTTTTGATAATGAGTTCTGTAATGGCATTTTTGGTCTGTTAAAACACTTGTGACTGCATCACATGCTGGTGGGGGTAGTCTGCCACCAGTACTTCTTCTTATTAAAGCTTTGGGGTCTTCTGTATGCTCTGGAGGAATTCTATCTCCTCCAGTCTGTGTGCCTCAGTACCTGCAGGCCTGTCCCCTCAGCCAGAGGGTGACCAAGAGCAGCTCAGGTGACTTGGAGCTGCTGAGCCTGGTCACTAACAGTAGTGCTGTCAAGGCAGAGCAAAAACTCAGCACCTCCTCTCCTGTTGCTGGGTTTGCAGCCTGCTATAAATTCTGTGCTGCCAGAGTTATGCTGTTAGCAGTAATTGATTTAGCATTAAACTAACTGCAGACTAATGACTGGAGTGTACCATATCCTTGCTTATCCTCTTATGCTTATCTCAGTGTCTCAATTTATCCCTGTTGGTTTGAGGGCTCAGAACCGTGCTCCATTAGCAAATGGGTGTAACAACTGAAGATAGGAAGATACAGTGTTTAGTGCCTTATCTGAGACTAGTTGCTGGCTGGTTTAGACTGTGCTATCAAACTTTGCACTGAGTTTCCTCAGGTGTATTAACATCTTCCATTTCCTTAACTTTACTGCAGTGGCCAAAATGTGCAGCAGACAGTAAAAAATATTTGGAAGTGGGAACATCTGAAATTGCTATGAAATTAATTAGTATCTCAGGTTCACCAGATTTTTCATTTTTTATTTCAATTCCAGATATATTTTTCTTTTTATGGTAATCCTTCCATTTTGTCTGCAAGTATTCCTGTGGGGCACTGAGAGGAAATTTAGTGAAGTTGGGCAAAGCTGTCCACGAGTCAGCTTTTCTGAGTAATAAATAAATGCATGAATACATAAGAGAATTACAAGCAGATGTAATATTTACATTTTTGCCACTACAAACCTGCAATGGAGACAATATTGTCTATTAGGAACAAGGCCAGGCTCCTGTGAGGCTTACCTCCTTGAAGTGAGCCCTGCCCTGTTCCACAGAGCTGGGGCTCAGTGCTGCAGGGGAACAGTAGTGCTAGAGCAGGTACTGGGGAGAGGAATGGAGCAATGATATTGATGACACTACTAATTTGTTTAGTAGATGGAATTCAGAATGTGATGGGGATTCATCTCTCCTCATCACATTATCCCTCATCTGTTTATTGCCAAGGCAATAAGCAAAGTGGTGCTAATAGTTTCTGTTGTTCGGTTCAGTTTGCTTCTGATGTTTGCCAAAGAACAATAATGGCCCACAGAACTACTGTGTTAACTGAAATACATGATTTTAGGGCTTTTAATATACTAAATAACAAATGTAGAATAACTTGGGAAATTGGTGCTAAAATGGGAAAATGATATTGTAAAAGAAATTACACAGTTTGATTTCATATAAAAGATATGTATATGGGTATTTTAGAGGGCCAGTTGTAGGTTAGTAAGCTGAGCAGGGATATTGTTTGGCAAGTGAAAAGATGAATAGTTGAAGACTTTTTCAGAGAGTCTACTGTTCAAAACTCTTATTTTTGAAACTGAAAAACAAAACTAAACTTGGATAGTTCTAGAGGGTACATATTCTCATTAGTTTTGGACATTTCTGTGTGCTGTCCCATTTTTAGGTTTCTAGTTTAAGTGTGACCTCTCTTTGAGAAAGCAAAAAAAGAATCTGTGAAACATGATGGAAAAAGCTGTAGCACAAATATTCATCTGATTGAATATTTTAAAAGGCATTCTGTTAATACATTTACAAACCCTGCAAACTGCATCAGGCAGGGAAGAGCTCAGATACCATCTGACCAGATTTATTCATCTCCAGAAAAAAATTATTCCAGTAAAAATGTAGACAGAGTTGATCTCTTATTTTGCTTTTCTCCAAGCACCTACTTTTGGTCTCTCTTGGAAGAAGGATACCAGGCTGACTCATTTTAGCTTCTTTTATATTTTTGTATTTTTATGTTCTTCTATGAATGTGTCTATGAATTTATTTTTGCCTGAATTTTAAAGCAATTCACTGGGTATTTATGTTCCCCAAAAATTCAAGAGAGTTTACTGGCAGGAGCATTGATAAAATGCTGAATTTTAAAGTGAGTGGTCCCCAGTTTAGCTATGCATTAATTAAGCAAGTGCTCAACCTTACATATGTGTGCCCTCTGAACTCCAATAGGTCTCACAGTGCATTGTTGAATAGGAATGAGATTATTCATATGCTTTCAGATAGGATTGCTGAACTGAAGCCATATTGCAGATTATTTGTGGGAAGTTATATTTTCCGCTTAGGAAAGGGAAAAAACATTGAGTCATTTGTATGTGCACTAGAAAATCTGAAGATTGAATTTTATGTATTAGTAATTTTGGATAGCTCATAAACAAGCTTCCAAGAATTTTTAAGGGAAAGCTTAAACAAAAAAAAATTAAAATTACAATGGATATTCATAGCACATGTTTGGGACTTTTTAGCTTTCACATATCTGACTGTAAATCAAAAATAGATTGATTTAGAAAATAGATTATAGAAAATGGAGAGGTCTTAGTCTTTCACATATCATTTTATCAAGTTCAGCTGCAGCACACTATGAATTAATCCTCATCTATATCAAAAGATTTGGTATTTGAACTTTGCCAAGACTGCTAATAGGGATTTCCTAATCCTAAGAAAATATAGAAGACAAAAGGCACCTTAGGTTAGCATAGAGAAAGAATAGATTCTCATAAACTGCTCATGGAAAACAAGGAGAACCCAAGCCAACCCTTCCAGGACCCAAAGAGCCCCTGCATACCCAGCTCTGTGGTTTGCTCTTTGTTGTTCAGAGGATGTTCACACTTCATGTCACAGAGACATCTCTGAGCTGTTCATTTCTAGTAATGACAACCAGATAATGATGGCAGCATGGACCAGTCTTGGATGTATTTACCAGCTTTCCAGGAGGGTTTGGTCACCCATTTTTGGCCTGCTGTGCTGAGGCTGCAATCACAGTGGTACACACCTCTCTGAGCAGCTCAGGCATTTCTACACAAGCTCCAGTTCCATAAGGGCAGAAATATCTTCATTTTATGAGCACTGCGGGACGTACCTGTTGTTGGTATCACCAACACCAGAAGAGAAAACCGGTCTTTGAGCTGGTCTTGCAGGACCTGGCTGAACTGTAGATCTCCCATGGGCTTGACAAATTCCTAATTTTCCCACCTTGTCAGTGCTTACATTATTTCATGAAATAAAGAAAGATGTAAGAGTATGAAAATTATTATTTGTAGTAATTCTTTATGCTAGACTTATGGATCTGTTATGATGATTGAGAGCTTTTAGGGTTTTTTCCTCAGATATCTAATCTCCCCACTGAGAATACTGATTGACTACACTACTAGTGTTTTTCACAGGGGTCATTCCAGAAGTAAATTTACTGTAAAAGGACATCCAGCTAAGAAAAATAATCTTGTCTACTTAAGTCAGTACTAGAAGTCCTGACTACTTTTGCTTTCTTGTTACCAGAAGGGTTATGATGTGTCTTAAAACACAAGTAATGTAGAATTTTGGCTTCTTCTATCTTAAAATATTTGTGCTAGACTTGATCCAGACATAAAGTTCTCCCTCCTAGTGAGATGGTTCAAAGCCATAAAAAAAAATATGAATAGTAATGAAATTCTATTGTAAGAAAAACCTTCTACAAAAATACATCCAGATTTATCTTCAGGCTAAGTGACTTTCTCAAGATAGATACATTTGTGGGAAGTGTCAGTATGGAAGGATGGTTCATGTGGTATATATCATTTTGTCTAGGGTGTAGTGAAAAACTTTTCTGTAGATTCCTGACTGTGATGTCTTTATCCCCAGTACTGTTTCTAGTCACCAAACATGGTTATTTATGCCAGTGACTTTGATTATTTGCCCCTTAAAAAGCCCCTTGACCAATCAGAGATTAAAAGAAACTTAGGATAACCTAGGAACACAGGTCCACAGTTGAAGCTGTACTAGACTACTTCTAAAGGTAGAGAAAAGAGAATGATGTTTTTGGGAGTAACTACAAGGAAGGGGGTAGAGAGAAAGTTAGGAGTCCAGTAGTGAAAAAAATGGATTAAGAGATCCTATGCATCACTATGGTTAGTGATACAATTCAGATACCTCCACTGGGAAATTTCAATAAAAATTCTTCATAATGTGAAAGAGATGATTCTGTCTGTAAAAATCTCAATATCTCTATGCAGCCTTCCCTATCCTTATGTGTACATAGACACATACACACATGTATGGGTATGTACATAAATATAAACACACATACATATATGTATATGTTTGCTTAGAGAGGGCTGCATGTCCCACTTTCAAAAGGTTTTCTGAGTATTGATATTTAACAGTTGCAAACTATGCTACCTCACCTCATATGTTGTGATAAGAATAGTACTAAAGTTTGTTAGTTTAGGAAAATGTAGTCTGGGTCACTGACTTCTGATGGTATAGATTTGTTGGCTAGCAAAAATACAACAGGAATGACTATTGGAAAGAGTGCCTATTATTGAGGAAAGAGGGGCATGAAGATACCTTGCCTTTCTCATTGCCAGGCAGCCCGTACATCAGTAGAAAAGAGTCCCAGAAAGCTCCAGGCAGTCTGCCCTCAATTTGAATATTGTGATGGTGACAAACAGTTGAGGGTTTCTAGATGTCTTGCAAAGTTGCATCACACTCATCTTCCTTGCAGTCTCTCCTTGTACTGCAAGCATAAAGTTCATCTTTAAAGTGACCATTACTGAGTGGCTTTATAAAGGATAAATCACAGAAATACTGGAGCCATTGAAGTACTATATGTAAATAACATTATCTACCCTTAAAAGTAATGATCTCTAAGATAAATAGTGAAGTCTGTTACTTTCATTTCCTGTGCTGTGCATTTGTTTGTTACTGTGTTTAGCCAAAACTGCAGGGTATGTAGTTAAGCGAAACTGAACTCCTGCCAGTTGTATACATGTGAAGCATCTATGACTCGTTTATTATGCTATCTTGATGAGCTTTTAGTCCTGCATATCTTTCTGCTTATGATAATATTATATAATTCCAAGCTTAAAGGTCTTTTCCCTTTCCCTCATTTGCCCACAAGGTTTTATTTCATTTAATTTGGCTTTGAGTGCTTTTATTTCTTGATTCCATTACACCATCTTAGAATTTGTGAGTTAAATCCAGTTATACTTCTGCTTGCTTTAAACTGGGAGTGTAAACCAAGAGGGATGCAAGCAGACTAATGAAATGCAGCTGTCTGCTATTATATCGTGCATTCCTAGTCACAGGTACAGTCATAGGGGAGTAGGAAATGGAGTGTTCACTTTATGAACTGGGTATGATCTAAGCCAGGATAGTCATGGTAGGATTGATAATTGCTACTGGAGGCCATAGCTAGCTTCTTTAATATTTGCTTCACTGCATGTTAAAGGTTTGTTTTGCACTGGCATAATTTGCCTGCCTGCAGTTGTTTGTGACTCAAAATCATTATCCAAATGGGGCTTGAGGCACCAGAAAAGAGCTGATAGATGACGAATATTTGCAATAGAATTCTTGGTGCATTTAAGTTATACCATGTCAAAGACAGGATTGTTGGAATATTAACTTTAAAATGAAGAAGCTGTAGTGAAAGATGCCTGAGTTGCAGTGGCCAGCGCAGCAGTCTCATTTCAGGTTACAGAAATGGGTAATTCCCTGGTCAGTGCCGTTGTTGGGTGTGTATTAAATCTTCCAGTACAAGTTCTGGTTCTCCATATACAATTTTAGAGACTGAAGTGTGAGGCAGCCCCATCCATAACATCAACATGCCCTTTCCAATGGCTGTTAATTTATCCATTGTTACCGAAACCATTTTTAGACTGCAAATTTCAAGTTGGAGATGTCTGTGACTATAAGTACCATGACAAAGATAGCATATGCCTTTCAGAAAGCAAACAGCACTGACAAAGTGCAACCTACATGTCAGTTTTTATCATGGTAAATTTTGGGACTTGACCGTTCAATTCTAGTTATATTCATAGTGGCCAAGAACACTGTTAGACACAGACTTGATTTAAAGCAGTAATTAACATCCTTTCTTGAAACATAGAACTTGGTGCACTTCCAGGGGAAAAGATGTCCTTAAGCAGAATTTCTCTTATTACAGCCAAAAGAAGTGTCAGATTTAATCACAGTATGTAGTTATTGCCAGTAGTGGTCAGATCATTGATAATTTGAGGCTTCTACTAGAGGTGGGCCTATGTTTGAAGCATCAGGGAAGCCATCCAGTTATCTGCCTTCGGTAATGTGTTCCAATTTATACATTCTTAAAAACAGCTCATGTAGGAATAAGGGCACTAAGCTGCTCTGTAAGCAGAGGGCTAAATGGCTGTTGGTATTTCTAAATCTCTCCTCCCGTTCATTCCGCCCAGTGCGCCGCTCCAAGGCTGCCGACGAGGAGAGGAGCCACAAAGCGCGCAGGGCGCGGGACGAATACCGACGGCAGTCCCTGCGTGCCATCCAGAAGGGAAGAGTGGCTGGCCTGAGTCATTTGTTCCAGGGGACAAACCTGAGCAACGATCAGGAGATCAAACTGAACAACAACAGTGCGAGTCCTTTGCTGTCTCCTGCAGCGTCCAGGTTGGTTTGTGCTGGAGTGGTTTTGAAACAGCTTTCTCTTGGATTGCTCCCTCTCCAATCCCTCCCATTTCAACAAGCTATTCTTCAGGTTTTGGGAGTCCTCAGTCTTGCTGTTTCCTGATGATCAGAAAAAAGAATGTTTAAAGGAAAAGAAAAACAGATTTAATGCCATTTATCTTCAGGCTGATTTCTTAGAATTCACACAGAGATGACTCCTTGAGAAGACAGTATGAGATCAGTATGCAAGGCTGTGATATAGGGAAGTCAAATGGACAAATTCTTAGGCAAGCCATAAGCCTCAAGCCTAAAACTGCCTGCTGCTTAACAGCCTTTTTTTTTTTTTTTTTTTTTTGCAGAGAGCAGTCCTAAGTTTCAGAGGCTTTTAGTTTCTTGTGGCTTTTTTTTCAGGCAAAACCAAGTGTCTTTGGTATTTTTTAATATTTATTTTTACTATTTAGGGAGCAAAATCCTAGAAGAGAAGAATCCAAACTGGAGGATGATTCCTACTAACTAAAACACACAGAAAGTGGTAGAAAGAGTAAGGCAGGCTGTCAAGTAGAGAATGCAAAGGAAACATAAAAGTTTAAACAAAACATTCCTTCTATTGTGCTTGTGGTTCCTGTTTGGAAACACAGTGTATTATAGCTGATACCAATTTAGAGTTTTTTGCCAGTAAAAAGGAATATACTCAAGAAAAAAGAATTGCTTGTCAATATTTACATTGGAATAAAAATGAGATGGAAAAGGAAAGTTGACTGAAACGTCCATTGTGGTAAATTATTTTTTCAATTTAAGTTCTGTAAGAAAATGTTTAAGGTGCCATTGCAAATATAAAAATCACACTACTGTGGGTTCCATAAAAACACAAAGTAAATTTAACAAATTTTAAAAACTTAAAGTTGTTCAGTGGGTTTACTGAACAGAAGTTATGCTGACCATTTTGCAGCTGTGTGTTTTGTCAATATGTAAAAAGAGACTATTATTTATGCTGCCCCTTGTTTTCACACACTGCTGATGCTCCGTCTTTGCGCGCAGTAACATCTGGGAGCGCCCTTCTCGGCCCTTCTCCCGAGACGTCATCATTCGCTGGTTCAAGGAGGAGCAGATCCCTCGGCGGGCTGGCTTTGAGAGGAACACCAACAGGATTGCTCAGTGGTTCCATGGTAATTCCCTGATCCCTCCTTTTGGGTATAACAGAGCTGTTAGCATCTGCTGGGGAAATTAATCTTGCCAGCTTCCATCCCAAAAAGCAAAGCCTGCTGACATGGTGAAACCAAGTGCCTGTTAAAAAAAGACTTTTGCATCTTTCCTACTATTAGCATACGATTTTCCCATTTTCTTTTTACTAACTAACTAGACTAATCTGGGACTCATATCACCAAAGTTTTATTCAGGACTATTTTTGCCAAAATATACTTGCTGCAAAATAACAAGCCAAACAAGAGTACCGAGATCAAGATAGGGTGCGAAGAACTCCAAAATTAAGTGGCAAATAGTGTCACAGTGATATGGTATGTGGATGAGTGACATTCAAGTTTTGATTTACCTGATTTGCAAGAATGACTTGAACTCATAGCTTTGTAATAATTGTTTTACTTTATAAACTGGGGGAGCATTTTTTGTTTCTTGCTTTCTTTTGCAAGCAAAAATTATTAATATTCTTTTCCTCAAAAATAATTGAGAGTATATAATTTTAGGCAGTTTTCCTGAAATGGGACACATGCAAATCCAAAATTTGCTGTCTTATCTGCTGGAGTTGCTAGCATCTCTGAGACTTTTGCTTTGTATAGCATTTGCAATGCAGCTGAATCTTTGATATCAAATTCAAACAGGTAAGATGTCTTATTTTCATAGGTATTAGCAATGATCTTTATATTCAGTATTCTTAGACATTTTTTTTTTAAAAAAAGAGTTCTGCTTTAATAGCTGACATAATTGAAGGACCAGCAAGACTTTAAAGTTAATCTATTTTTTTTTTTTTCATCGCTGCTTTTGATGAGTCTATAGCTTTGTTCAAAGCACTAAGCTGACCCTCATCTGATTCATGATTCTCTAAGGCTAAGATGATGATGTGTGGGTGTTCTGAAGTGAGTCAGGCAAGGAAGATTTCTGAATAAGTTTACTGTTTCATGTATTTCAGATTTCTGTTTATGATACACAAATCCTTATGTGTTAAAAGACATCCACAAGCTGCTATTTTCATTGGCTTAATTGGTCAAAGACACTGAAGTCAGTCATGTATAGCTTGTAAATTCTAAATACTTTCATTTCTTATGAACAGTGATGCAGACAGTGTTGTTTGTTTCCTTAGGGAAAACATTTGGTGTGGTTGCTTTCTGAGAGACAAACTGATTAAAATTTCATTTGTGGACATTTGCCAGACATGCTTCCAACCAGGATCTTTCTGTATGATCCAACGATAAATGTTTTCCCTGTGTGTGGGAAGGTCACATCCATATAAGTTAATGTGAGGAGTTACAAACATAATTTATGCTTAAAGTTAAGGAGGTATCTGAGCTTGAGCCAATGCATGTACAGTCTTTCTACTAATTTTGGTGGCTTTTATATTAGTTTGTTAATGACTGAAAGAATTGGGACATTCATGGTCGTTCCTTAATTTCCCAGGTCATGTTCTTCATATCTTGAGAAACTGAATGCAGTGACTTATAAAAGTGAGCAGAGTGCCTAGTTTTTCCTTCTCTCACTCAAAGAGCCTGACAAAGACAAGTTACACTCCTAGCCTAGAGCTCAGTGGTTTTCTTTGCAGGGACTCCTGTGAGTGCTGTTTTAGTATCTATTTGCTGCATGAGTTGTTTTGGCTTCTGCAGCTTTGGTCAGATTAATTGTTACAGTTGTAAATTGTGAACAAAGCAGCTGCCTTGTAACTCTTCTGCAGTGGTGGAATCTAAAGAGGCTATTACAGGTGCAATAATTAGTGTTTGGTACTGTTATCTGGTGTCTGTGCTACAGTTTGTAATGGACACAAGCTCTGAGGAAAACCAAACAAATAGAATCACAGATTATGCTGAGTTGGAAGGGACCCACAAGGATTATTGATTCCAACTCCTGGGCCTCCTGTCATTTTGTATTGTATTCAGGGAATCAGGAATTATGTATGATTTTTAAATTATTTTTGTCTCTGAACAAATATACAACAGAATATATTTGGCTATACAATTCCTTGTATAAGGAATTGGCAGTACAAATGAAAGCCTTTCTGCAAAGCCCAGAATCAGGGCTGACAACTCGAGCCACTGGGTCACCTCAAGCATCTCTGACAACAGGTATAATCAGGTCCTTCACATCCTTGAGCAACTTCTGTATTTTCTTATATATCAGTTTTGGACCATAAAATGGGAGTTTAATATTCTGCCTCACATTAAGGGTTTTTTGAATGCAATGCACTAAGAGAGCTATTGCAGCAGTACTGAAAAAGTAGATACCAGTTTATTACAGAATTACATGTTTTTGCCAGGGTCAGTAGAGCTTGGCTTGCCTGCTTTGACTGTCAGGCTGTTCAGCTTTTTAGCTGAAGTTAAGCATTAGTTGATTCACTGTCTTCAAATTGTACTGTGGACATATAACTTATTCTAGTTATGCAGAGATGAAGCTTTGAGACAGATGTGTGTAGCTAAAATAGCAAAGTGCAAATCATAATGCAAATGTCTTTATCCTCATATATTTGGCTTATTTTCCACTTTAAGTCATCAAACCAATCTGGATTCTGTTTAAAAATACACATTATCTGAGGCATTTTCATGGTACATGAAACACGGTAACATATGGCTTGCTTAATGTACCTGAAGTTTTCCTTTTGTCTTCATTTGAAGAATCACTACAAAATGTTTCATTTGAAGCAGGGTAGTAAAATCTGTAGTAACAAAAGGTCTTTCAAATCAGAACATTTCTTTCTTTATTCACAAAAATTTACATCCTAAATAAATATCAGCTTCAACTTCATCCATCTCTATTTGTCTCTTGAAATTACCATCAGTTATCCAAGTTCCAGCAGATGTTTTTAGCTCATTTGAAATAGGCTTTACTATTTTCTTCATTAAAGAAATTGACATGTTAAGGATACAAATTGTAACATACAGCTGAATTCTGGATGTAAATTCAATTATTTTTTGATCTGTTTGAATAATAGATCCCTGCCAAAACCCAGTTCATTTCCCTTCCAATCTAGAATGACTTTCTTAAGTTTGCAAAGAAAAAAAAATGTTTTCAAATGTTTTTATATAAATTAAACCCAACTTTAATTCTGTCCTAAATCATAAAATTATGATACGATCTTTACTTCATTTGGATTGTGAAGCAATGAACCTTTTTTTTTAAAGTAGCTTATGCCCCCTTTGTGGCCACAGTGCTCAATGCTCAATTCTCAAATGGTTAAAATGAAGAAGAATCAGAGCCAGTGATTAAGGTGTCACCAGGGCTATCTTGGGATTTAATGTAATCAGAGTTTATTTCTTTTGCATTCTCTAATAGTTGCCTTAGGCTTGACTGAAAAGAAATATTATTGGATTTTTTTTGACTACAAAAACTAAGAAATTGGTCTAAATTTAATTAAAGGTGAATTCTGTACAGTGTGATAACCAAAAAGTTAATAATTGTATTTTGATTTCCTACCTGCTAATAGATAAGTATACTTATATGGGCATCCTAATGTTGTATCAAGTTGTATGAAAGGTTTAGGTTAATTTGAATTAAGAGTGTTCTTTGCCAAGATCCCAGTTGCTGATATATTGGAAGCAGGGAATTAAATTGGTGTTTAGGATGGGAGAGCTGTCTCTCAAACAGGCTGGAAAGGGGGACAGATTCCTTATTTTTCTAAGTTTAGTTTTGAACTGCATTTTAGTTTTGAACTGGATTTTTCTTTTCAAACCCCTGTGGGGCCCATGCCAAAGGGAAAGTTATCAGTCTTCCCTATATGCTGACGAGTTTTGCCAAACTATCACAGACATTAGCAAATTGTAGTTTTCAGTTTATTGCAGGCATAAGACACTTGGGATAGAGTTCCATAGGGCAGCAAAACTAAAGACCCTTCTCCCCTAAGTATTTAACAAAATGATGCTGGTGGCTGAAATGTGTATTATTTCCATATTTGCACTTTCATTTGTCCTTTAACCTTTCTCATGTGCTTGCAATCTGTTTCAGCACTTTTTTTCCCCATTCCAATTAGTTTGTCAGCTGTTACTTTTGATAGTGTTGATATTTTTAACTTCAGATGTTAGACTGTTCACCCTCACATACTTTTTTCTGCATTTGGTCATTTTCTGTTCAGAATATAGGGGTGCTGGTCTTTGCAGAGGGTGTTGATCTCAAAATATTTCCCTTTAGTTGAGAGCAATGTTTTATGATTGCTGCTGTTTACACACAATATAACAGGGATCTCTCAGGTGTGTAGTGAGCACCTTACAGAATTTATTCATTGCCTCTCTGTGGGTGGCTGTGTGCTCGTTTGCCAAGCACCTGCTGCAGCACTATCAGATCTCCACTTGCCTTCAGGTTGAAAGGAAAGTTCAGAGGCTGATATCACAGATCTGGAAACATGAGGTAGTTGCCCTAAAGGCTGTACCTTTAAAATGTAATTGCAGGAGCATGGGTGCTATTGTGGAGAACCATTTCACCAGGGGAAGTCAGAGTGGTGGTGCAGTTAAGGCAGTGGGGAGCTGAGGAGGAGCTGATCAGAGCAGATCGAAGAATGGATTGCAAGAATGCTGAGAGATGCAGGAGCTGAGTAATCTCTGAGGTCGGGGGGGCCAGGGAAGAAAATTTTCAATTTATCAGGAACATGTTGCAAATGTTTACAGATCAAGGTTTAACCTCAGATGGCTAATGCTGTTTTCAGGAAGAAACTTGTTTTCAAGAGGAAAATCTAGCACACTGAAAGAGTGATAATGGTTCTGCAAATCAGGTGTTCTCAGTAAATGAGATATTTTTGAAAGTCTATTCATTATGAGTCCTTGAACAACAGCAAGGGCACTGTGCACATTCATATAGCTGAACTGTGGGAAATATAACATATAGCTTGTATTGTAATATTTTTTAAAGGAAACAGAAATGGCGGTGGTTTGTTTGAAAACCTTCTAACAGTGAATAAAATTTGCTGCTTTGAGCACAAAAACATACTTTTTCTTCTGCTCTTGAAGTTTTCTTCTGCTCTTCCAGTTTTTCAATGCATGCATTTTAGGAAGATGTAAAGCAAATGTTGTAAATCTAGCAGAAGTACAGCCTTCTTGATATTAATGATCTATTTTCTAATTCACTGTGTTATCATTATCTAGGTTTTACATCTATTTCAGAAAGTGTGCTTTCTCAAAGACTATTTGCTTAAGTAAACTGAGCCCTAGGGGTCTGGGATTTTTTTCCTCTTCTAGAACTGTAGCTGATGATAAAAAGATACAAAGTTTGTTAAAAATCTCCTGAATTCACTGAGAGCTTTTCACAGTCTTTCACAGGGCTTAAAGGATGCAAAAAAATAGCTATATGCAAGGCTTGGTATCTAAAATGTTCTGTGGCTGGGAAACATCTGGAATGGAATCAGAGAATTCCTGACTCAAATGAAAATTGTGAATATCAATGTACCTGTTGCACACATTTGCAGGACAGATCCAGTTCTCTGATTTATGCAACTAATGAAGAAGGGGAAGTGAAATTAAAAAAAAGGGGTTACAGAATATAAAAATTTATTTTGAACCATTGTCTGGGTTCAAAAGAAAGACTAAAAAAAAAAAGGATACATTCAAGATGATAGATTTAGAAGAGATTATGTTATTAAAAAGGTAGAGTTCTTTGTTCTCTGCCAGTCAGTTCTCAGAGAGGATGGATACAGTTGTGATGAGCAGTTCAAATATCTGTAAGCTTTGTGGCTTGTGGCTGCTGCAGGGATACAGCCAGGTCAACAGAGGCTGCCAGATATTGCCACCTGGTTGATTTTGTGCAAAACAAGTAATGCCACAGTCAATTAGTATCAATCAGCATCCCCAGTCTGTGTGGTTTTCTCAGAAAACTTAGGTAGGAATGGGTGTTGCCTTTGTTGGGAATCTTGGCAGGAAGAACAGATATGGATAAGTTTGGACACCAAATTACACTCTCATCACATAAGCCCACATTAGAAAAAGGGTTGAGAAGTAGTTAGGCTGTGTTGAGTGGGAAGGCAGGCTCAGCTATCACCTCTGTTATCCTCATCCTGTGGTTACACAGAGCACAGAAGCTTCCAAGGCTGCTTAGTCCTGTGCTTTCCCCCATTGCTGAATTGGGGCACAGAATGTCACAGTGGTGCTGCAGGATGAATGAGAGCCCTCTGGTGTATGATACAGAGGGGTTGCTAAACCCTCTGTGAGGCTGGAAAACGTGTCTTGCATTTGAAGTTCTGGGGATAGGCTCACGTTGGGTTTGTACCATTGCCTTTAAATAGTAACACCATTGTAATTTTACTTCAGAATTATTATAAAGTAGTAATTTTTATAACCTACACATACAGTCTTTAATGAAGCACCAGACATGAACCACTTTGTCCTTGCAGTTTTATATATATTCTTTATATGGGTGGATATGAGCATGAGAGCTGTTATTAGATTAATGATAATCTCTTTTACTTTCTGTGAGATGGAACATTCTTTTTCTGTATTTCCTGAACATATTCTTATCAAACATTTACTGGATATTCTGATAGTATTTTTCAAAGATTACACAGTATTTGGAGTTAAGTGTTGAGGTCCTATGGTGTATTCTGGTACTTGATTATTTTTGTCCTAAGTCAGACCCATTACATGAAAAAACCCAAATGCTTCCTCAGCTTCAATTCAGCTCTCAGCTTCTTTTTTAAGAAATGAGAGGTCTTTTTCTGTTTTCTGAGAAATAAGATGATCCTTCACACACTAATTCATTCCACTTAGGTCACAATGATTGTTTCTGTCTGTCAGTTCTTTTGAAGGCTTTGGAATAGTTTTTCTTACACCATTAGAGTTCCAAAGTGTCTACGCAGACAGGTTATTAGCAAACAAAATAAATGTTTTAGACTTATGGCTCCTCTTGGAAGGGAGCAAAGTATCAAAGTGAGGTAATGTGAGCTGTAACATGCTGCAAGGAGAAAGGAAGCAGAAAAGAACAGCAGGGAAACTGTAGAATGAGGCAGTTGAATAATTAATGTAAATAGGCTAATTGCTAATGTGAAATGAGCTTTCTTATTCTTTTACAGTACATTGTCCTTCTTGACTGCTTTTTAACTGGAAACTATATTCTAAAGATTTGGCACATTCTGAAGATAGAAGGCAGCAATTATTCTTAGCAGGTATGGCAGACATTTAGAATGCAAGATAATAAAGAACACGTGAACACAAAGAGGAAAAAGGTGTGGTGTGCTAACAGTTTCAGAGACATAAACAGGTCAGAGCCCAGACAGTGCAGGGTTAGAAGAGGCTTTTCAAGTTTGTGTCAGGCAGTTCTTTGCATAAGTGAAGAATATTGAGCAACTTTTTCACAGAGTTTACTCCCAGGTGAATTTACTGAAAAAATATTCAAAATCAAATTCCTTTACATTTTGAAGACATCTTCCCCTTTCACTTAAAACACTTTTAAGATTTCCTTCTCCATCTGCTACTGTTAGAGCATGCCATTGTGAGCAATTATGATTTTGATTAGTAGCTTACAGTAGTTTACCTGTATTTATTCACTACAGTTCTGTCTCCATTTTGAGCTGGTCTGTGTGTGAATACATTTCTCTTTTACTGCAGGTCCTTCAGGCTTTATCACATTGCATAAAACAAAGAGAGGTGTGTCTGGACAGAAAGCTCTGCTGCTAGTGCTTAGATATGAAGAATCATTTATTAAAAACATGTGATATAAGAGCAAGAGTTATTTGGGAGAAATCATATGTAAAGACATAAAAGTCACATTTTACACAAAATAATGAGTGTTACAGACAAGTAAAAAGCCCAGACATCTACAAAGGTTGCTTATAGTAAGACTGGAAGTAATATGATAATTTGATGTTGACCAAAGCAAATGCAGAAGGCCCTATTCATCTGTCCAGCCGCTTGAAGTTAAGCAGTGGTACCCTTTTACAGGTACCATAATCTGGTCCTTACCTGCTGGACCATGCTTTCTCCTTCCAGAGGCATTGTGGATGTGTCAGCTGGAGTTTATCCATGCACAAGGCACTTTTAGATACCAGTCACTACCAGCACAAGACACTCAGCTCATACTGTGCACCTCTAAGTGCTGTGTCTGTCTGTTTCCTGATCACTCTCACTAGCATACCACAGGTATCCTGTGCAGAACCTTGTTAGTCCTGGATGAATTGCTCATATCCTGCTTATTGTTAGTCCATATCTAAGTGTCTGTCAGCCATGCCTGCAGCTCTTGTTCCTTTGCCTGCACACTTACAAGAATGTGCTTTCTCTTTCACAGGCTTCTGTATTTTTTTTCATCAGCTTATGACAAACTGAGTTATATTTATTATTTTATCTATTTAAAGCCCAGCAAACACTTGCAGACCTGAGGTCAGTAAATTTCCCTGATTTCCCAGAATCTGGATGCTTTATTGGTCCTTGTTCTTGCTCTGCTAAGCATTGAACCTGCAGTCCTATTGATCCAGCCTCAAGGGAAAAGATTACAAGTTATTAGTTTGACAGCTCCTCTGAAGTAATACTATTTTCCTGCTAAGTAAAGACAACTCTCTCAAACAGGGTAGCAGCAGGTATTGTGTGTAGTCATGCAGGGGGGAAAGCGTGGGGCTGAGAGAAAGTATTTTGCTGGTTTAGCTTAATTCCAGTTCACCCAGTTAGAAGCAGATCATGACACTTGAACTGCTTTCCTTGCAGGAGGTAAACAGTAGGAGATGGTAGAGAAAGAAAGGGAAGAGATTTCTGTGATTGCAGGCAACTAACCTGTGTGGGTCACTGCACCATGTGCTGCTGACAGGGAGGCAGAATGGGGTGGAGTGAGTGAGAAAGAAATTTGCCTTTCCCTTGCAAACAGTAAGGGAATGACAGCTTCCTTCCCTTTTCAATTTCAGAAAGGTCAGTTCTTCCTTCTTCTCCTGGCCTTTCAGTGAATGGGATTGTCAAATCACAAACTCACAACTCTTTTGAAGAGGAAAAGCTCCAAAAGAGCCATGCGGGTTGGCACACTGATTGGCATTGGCTCTGACTGCTTCAAACCCTAGCTCTCTATCCAAGATTAACATCCATAACAAAATACACAAGAGCTCTTAATCCACGGTGGAGAGGACCAAGATCTAAATTATATGTAATTCCATGCACCATTCTGCCACTGCTGCTGCCACTGCTTCTCACAATTAAATGCAGCATGGACCTTTCATGAGTGCATGTGGCTGTTATAAATTCATTCCAACAAGCTTGATAACAGGAATCTTTTCGACCTGAAGTGTGCTATAAACATTTATAGATACTCAATCCAAAATACAAGAAAGTAGTAGTTCATTAGTCGTGAGACAGAACTCCCTCTCCTATTTTCTCTCTTAACAATGCTATTGTTTACAGGGTGGTGAAAGAAGCTTTAAGAAGCTAGATGGTGGGAGGAACAAATTATTCTGTACAGTTGCTACATGTGTTCACTTCCTTTTATCATGTTTCATTCATGAAATTTAGCATTAATGAAAGACACTTAATTCCAGACTTTGTATTCAAAAACTAAGTAAAAATTTGTGCCTGCTTCTGTTATAACTTTTTTTGGAACTTGAGATGAAGTTGGTTCCTCCATTTAAGTAATTTCTGTTTCTGAGTAGTGGCTTCAAACCCCTCATTCAGATTATCCTGCTGTGAGTTTGAGCCTAGCTGCTAACTCACTCACCTTAGTTCTGCTGATGGTAGGAAATGAGGCAATTTAGTGCCTGGTTTTTGGTGGCTTAACTGAGAACTGTGTCAGACCCCAGGGGATGTCCAGAACTGGGTCACTGTCAGAGCTGCACATGGGTACTACACTGCCACTCGTTAGGTGTGAAGTTTTACTATCCCAATGTTGTTCTCATTTGACTTTCAACAGTGCTTCAGTGTCTGGTTCACTTTATTGAGTGATTAAAGGTAACTTTTCCCCCTGAGGAACAGTACAAGAAATCAATGTGCAAAAATGCTGCAAGCAGCTAGAAAGCACTGTAATTAACAAAGCTAGCCTAAGGTTCCCAAATCTAGCCAAGTGTGTGAGAAGAAAAATTAGTTATCAATATTATGCCTAGATTTACTTTTCTTTGAGCTAGATAAAGAAGTACAGTTTCTTAAGCAGTTACAGAAAATGCTTTGTAGAAATCTATCTGGACCTGCTGTTTTAATGTGAATGTGGGAAATTACTCCAGATATACCATGATTTAAATTTGTACCCCTTTTAGCAATAAAAGTCCTAATAATTGCTTGATTAAAAAACATGTAGAATGATGTCTTATGAGATCAGTGATGTCATCTGGAAGTTTCTCACAGATAAGAAGAGATTTCAGATTGCTAATGTACCTAAAAAATAAATGCATTGTTAAACTTTACACAAAGGGAATATATTATAAGGAAAAAACCAATTTTTCTTCACCTGAGAGAAAAGCATGTAAAGCAAAGAACACAGTATATTTTATGCCTAGTTATCTGTTGAAACATTCAGCTGTAAAATTTGAATTTTCCAGGGCTCCATGTCAACTGTGGCTTTTGTTTTTCTCCTCCTTTTGAGTGAACTCTGCTGACACTGTGATTTACTAGTACACTTGTCATTTAGGTTTATGGAGAATGTGTCTTGACAGCTTCTTCAACGCCCTTGAGATTATAGCATTCTAGGTGAGCTGTAAGATATACGTGCTTTTAAAGACCATTGTGAGCATGTGTATGTGGTTATATAGTCAGGGTTTTTGTACTTTTTGGATGTATTAATTAAATTATAGAAAGGAGAAGGGTTCATCAGTATTTTTTGATTGTGGGCTGTTTTTTTTGTTTAAAACTGAGGGCTTCCTCATTAGATAAAAGCAAACTGAGAATGCATTCCACTGCTTTTCTTCTGTCTAACTCATGGCCAAAAAGGGTACCAGTGAAGCCTCCTGGAAAGCTTCTTTGCCTTGCACTCACGCATTGCTGTGGTGACTCCAGAGCCAGTAGCACCATGGGACTGCCTTCATCAGCTGGTATCTACTCAGGGTATTCATGAGAGCCTGCAAACTGGGCCAAATCTGTGGCACTAGTCTAGGTTCTTCCTGAAATTAGGGTTTCACCTGGGAGCATGCAGCAACTCTCAGCTGTGTCATGAGGCACATGGAAACAGCACGTGGAGAAAGGGCCCCAGGATCTAAAAGCCAATCCTTGCTGCTTGAAGTCAAGCTAGAGGTCTAAAGAATCTTGTTGGATGCAAGAAGAATCCAAACCTAACTTCCATGTAGTCAGATAAAAAGCATAGATACATCAATATAAATTAGCATCAGTATGTAAAGGGCAGTGGAAAACATTAGCAACACTAGCAAGTTAGCAGCTTGTCAGAGGCTGGAGTGTAATATTTTGTTTACTACCATGTAACTCAATTATCTTCTAGACATTTCAGTGTCTGTTCATTGGGCAAATGCTTTTACAGTGAGACCACTGAATTAATGAAATTTTATTCACAATGCATTCCCTGTGTACTGAATAGCAAATCAATATTAGCATAAAAGAAGCCATTTAAACAAGCAATGGAGCAGGAAGGCTCCAAAAGAAGGCTGAACATTCATAATGCTCAGAAAACATGACCAGGCTAGGTATCACCTCTCTGTTAGTATTCAGTAGAATTACTTAATTAATTAAAATTAATTAAAACCTTTCCTACCCACGTGTATTCTGTGTTACACTATTGAAGACATTTGTTCACAGCAATTTGACATGTGAATAAACCTTACTAAGCATGGGTGTCTGTGGAGATCTTTGGGTTTCAGTTTACACACAAGCAGATTTGGAATATCTAAGAGTCATTACTCATGTCAGCAATTTATTTTGCTCTTTCACTGAAGTCATTGTGAAGCTTGTTTGTTTTAGGTAGAGCTGCAGATAAATTGCCTGTATGGAAAGTAATTTAAGTATTCATTCAAAGATGCATCATACAGAAAATTATTTGAATCCATCTACTAGTCTAAAGCCACTGCAGTTGTCGTCCTCTTTATAAATACTAAGATGGTAACTTTTCTTCAGTGTTCTGAAATGTGCTTACTTTCAGTACATCTCATTTATTTTTTTTAAGATTTTTCCTAAATAGGACTAGGATATAACCTGTTTGCCTGAAGCTATAGTCCATATTTTGATTGTGTTGTTACATCCAAGTAAAATGTGTGAAACCTCTAATAAAGACAGTAAGTTCAGTTTCTAAGTTCAAATTTGAAGTGTTGGGATTTATCTTAATTCAACAAATCCATGAAAAACTGGAATATGTATTGAAAATACTCCTATGCATTCTTTGTTTTTATAATGAAAACATTCTATTGCTTTTATAGAAGACATTGAAAAGCTTTATAACAATGTGAAGAAGGAAAGAATGCCTGAGAATTACCTTTTTCTAAAATTATTTTCCTATTTTTCTAGAGATGAGCTTGAGAAAGTGACACTGCTTTTCTCTGATTTTTAACCACTAAGAATTGCAGGCTTTTTATAATTTGGCTCATGACTGAATGCACTATTTTTACCTCCAGTTTTTGGTTGTTGGTTTTTTGGTTTTACTTTTTGTGTGAATTTGTGTGGGTGGGTTTTTGTTTTGTTTTGGTCGGTTTTTTTAATGCTTTGTGGAGATGATCTGATAAAGGCAGGGATACCCATAAAATGTAGTGTTATAGACACATCTGCTTTGCTTTTGTTTGCCTTTTTATAGTTTGTGTCATGCGGCTGCCATGATTTCAGAGTATTCTTGTCCATTTTTCTGCTTTTCACTTGGCTTCATAAAACTTGCCAGTAGCTTCCTGTTACCTAAGCAATTAATTCCTTTTCTGCATTTAGTAAATACAATTATTGTCTTTCCTAGCCATTTTCAGCTATGGCAATAGTGGCACAGAAAACTACACAAGGACTTAATGTTGCTGTCTTGTTAATTTTGATAGAAAATCAGAGCATGATGCAATTCTAAGTAATTTATTGCTATTATTATTAGAAAGCTTTTTGGCAACTGATTGTCTCAATCCAGTCTGTGTGGACATGGGTCTGATTTTTTAATTCTTCTTTATTTTCTGTACTTAATTACATGATGGAAAAATGGGTATAATGGTTCAAAACCTGTCTCAGAATAAATGGCTGCACAGCATACAAGGTGAAGTCTAATCAGGCCCTAGCTATTTTGCCAGCATTTATGCTGATTTATTATATAATTTATTCTGGATAATATCAACCACAGTATAGATATTATGAAATCCATGGGTGCTGAATTAAATCCTGTTTTCCTCTACAAGTAGTTTACTCATGATAGAGCATGCAAATAGTGGGGTAGTTTTGCTGGGATGGAGTTCATTTTTTTTTTAGCTCACAGCAGCCTTTTTAAATGAATGTCCATTATTTACTGTCTCTTCTATACATCAGTAAATGTGCCATGTTTTTAGAACAGGTTACACAAAGGAGCCAGTCTGTTGCAAACTTAAATGCTTATGTGCCTAAGCATCCAAGAATTCACAATTCAGAAGCATCAAAACTAATTTATGTATCAATACTGTAAGATTAATGTTAATTACTGTTAATGAAAAAATGTATATTTGGTGTTATTATATAGTATTTTTCTTATGTCAAAATTATTTGAAGACAAAAAGAAGCATCTTACTTATTAAGAAACATCAATATATTAAATGTGTAGTGCAGAAGCAGAACCTGGTGCTAAAATAAATAAATATATATGTATATCCATTAGCATTTAAATTTTTTAAATAGTGATTATGGATTTACATGTCCTGTAAAGTATTCCTCACTTCAGTCAGTAATGCTTATTTCAGAGACAGTAAAATATGTAGCTCTTTTAAAAGACTGCACAGTTGAATTTTTGTGCTTGACTTGTCTTTCTTGTAGAGATTAAACACCTGTAGATTTGCAAGTACAAGTATTTCTTCTGACACTGTTTATAAAAGAAAATCCTGGTGGTTAAATGTGCGTATAGGCTTGAGAGAAGGAAGATGCTGCAAGTAAATAAAAATCTAAGGAGACATGTTTTTTTCCAAAACAATCCCTGAGGCTGACAGTAGTTTTAACACTTGCAGTTTTTCACCCTTGTCTTCCACTTGGAGGAAGTGGGAAATGGTAACATTTCCATGCACTGAGTGAGTAGTGGGTCGAGTTCCAAAGGCAGCTTGCACAGCAAGCCAGGGAACTGGCACTCAGTTCTCATTTTGGTGCCTTCAGCGGGTGAAGTGTTCAGCGACTGATGATTTTGAATTGCAAATAATTTCTGCTTTTATAGATTTCTTTAAATTATTTTTTAAAGGAGCCTTTGATTCCAGAAAGAATTACCCCCAGCTTCACAAACTTTCCTCAGTCTGTGTGTGTTCAGAACGGTGTGCCCATGGCCCCCTACTGTAACTGCCCATCAGCCAGTGCTGGGCTCTGAGATCTCTGCAGGAAGGTCATCCCAGCTGAGGTTACTTAGCAGCAGTGCTGTTCCATGCACTGTTCTTGCCTTTGGTCCATGTGTTCCCCCTGGAGAGTCATCTGGCAGTGTTGCCTTGGAATGAGTTGTACAAAGTCAGGAAGGTTCTACTAAAAGACTACTTTAATTCTTCTATTTTGCCTTTTTGCAGAAATCCAAAGTAAACAAGAATCTCACTGTGGTTTTTGTTTTGTTCTGTGCAATTGGTTTGGTAAAAGCTCAGTCTTCCACGTTTGTTCATGTCTGTGTTTCCCTCAGATGTATTTAGGAGAAACAAGAGCCTAATGATGGCTAGAGTTATGAAAACATAAATAGCTCCCAGGAGGGCTTTTCCTCTTCCCTCTTCTTGCACATATCAGTTTTCTCATATTTTTCCTTGATTTAGATCTAATTTGCATACTAGAAGGTTTTTCTCTCTCATTTTCAAATACAGTAAACTTTGAAAATTTAGATAAGCAGTATCAAGGTGAGTAACGTAAACAAGTGAAATGCTTGCTGGCATTGCCCACAAACTAGAATTTCCTGTTTCTTCCTTTCAAGACCAAGACTGAATGAATGCAAACATTCTGTCTGCCTGGAGAAAGGATGATGAATACTGTCCACTAACCTTTTAAAAAAATTGTCACACTCTTCAATTTGCACACAAAACACAGTATCAATGACTATTGTACCAGGACAGAGGTGTTTCAGTTTGCTGATCCAGGATCAAAACATAAATCAGTTTCTTCATCGTGTTTATTACTCCACTGTATAATTTCTAACCCTGTCAGGTTTTAGTGAAATATTTGTGTTCTTTACTGATTAAGCAAATTTCCGTATTTCAGTAGATACAGGAAAGTCTTAATATCTACTGCATGTGTCACATCATGGACCCATCACAGAAGTTTATTGATGGTCTGCACAGCTTGCTATAGCTTTTTTGTACATAATAGAAATAAAAATTCAGTCTCATCTGTATTGTAAGGAGGTGAATGCATCCTACAGGAACAATATTTGTAACAAAATTCCCTACTTGGATTAGTGTACTGATATTTTCTCAAGTTTGAAGACATCCTCATGCATATATTTATTTTCCATGCTACTCGCAGGAAATGTCAGGTATCTATAACAGCGTCTAGAACATTTATATAGGCCTGGAAGTATTTACTGATTTAAAAATCCAACCAACAAACACAAAAACCAAAGCCCCAGCCTTCCTGTTGTTATCTTCCATTGAGTTTACTAGAACATTAAGGCTTCTGACTTTGAAACAGAACAGTGTTCCAACAGTGAAAATAGTACAAAATAAAAAATTCTTGACCCATAATTTCTGAAAATTTACTGATCATACATAGTAAACTACACACAGGAATTTAGTTTGAGAAACCACTGAAAATGGAATGGTTAACTGTTCCATATTTTAGCATAAGCTTTTTTTTCAGAAGCTATTTAGACAAGAAGAGAAAACTCACAAAAATTAAAGGGTAGTAGCAGAGACTTAATGCAGGGATTTCAGGTCAGAAGAGCCGCTATCTAAAGAAATATAAGAGATAAAAGGTTAAATGTATTTTGTGCTATATTTTTTCTTCTGATACATGACAATAATGTAAAAAGAGAAGAGAGAGAATAAATTGTTTTCCTCACAGCTAATGCATTCTATAGGCTGTTCGGAAAAGAAGGAAGAAAAGAAACCAACACAAGGCTTTGAGGAAATATTAACAGAAAAATTTACACCTCTGTTATACAGTGGTATATTCAGACAAGTAATTCCAACACCTGTCTTTCATGTGCTGCACTGCTTGCTAGTGAATAAGGTGTAAATGTTTTGACAGTGGGTATAAAGGGTTTTTACAGTATTTGATAGTTGGATGTAGAATGAACTCTGAAGGAGACAATTAAGAGGTATATTTTCTGCAGAGTGCATAGGGAATTAACTGTGAGCTGCACTGGCAACAATGGATGTAACACACCTGATTTTCTGTAAACCTGAAGAAAAATACCCTTTATTACTGCATTATTCATTTAGATGGGATTTTTTAAGATTCCTAGGGGAGTAAGGCATCCATTCCTTTCAGAATTTCAGTAGTTTTTTAATTGCTTTAGAGAATCTTATTCTTAGGGAATTAAGAAATCTTCTGAGGACTGAGTCTGCGTTATTCTAAAAGCTGTTGTACCCTGACAAAACAGAGAGCTGAATCCATATTAGAAAAATCCCCAAACTAACCAATAAAAAAAATTTAAAAAAAACCCAACAAAAAAAACCAACCCAAAAACCTTCAAAAACTCCACCCAAACAAAACCAGTCCTATATATTTTTACCTGTGATACTTTCCCTTGAATTTCTCCTGTATACAGAGACTCAAGATAGTCCTATGCATCAAGTAAGTCTTCAAGGAGAGTTCATTTAGGACACGATGGATTATCAAGGTGCCTCATCCTTGCCTAAAGGAATCTTTTGCCATTAGAAATACATTATTCCTCTGGGCCTTGTTTCCTATACATGCCTATGCATAGCCCAGGGCATAGTTCCTATACTGAGCAAGGCACACTGGAGGGATGGCTGAATGTCACTGAGGTGCTGCTTCACAATTCTGCATATGCCTGAAATGTGCCAGGATGGTTACAAAGGAGAGGAATGGTGAAGAATGGCTAATGGGCTCCAGCTCACCTTTCCCCAGCACAGATTTGTCTCCATCTGAGGTATGTTGCTGCATGCTCAACTCCTGAAATAGTGCAGAAGAGGTGGTGAGTGTGGAGCAAAGAAAACTTTCTGCAGAGGCTCCCTATGCTGTCTCACTTTGCCTTTGTAGCTCAGAGAAGGCTGGCCTCATACTGGCCCCTGAGTACTTACATAACTCATCTGTGAGTACAATTCAAATGTGTGTTTTACCTGTTAATTTCTAAATACAACCCAGCTTTGTCTCCCAGTGCAGTTCTATGGAGACAAGAAGGTTTTATTTACACATATTTTAGGTTTTGTTTTTGTAATCTACTGAATATATTTTCTTTATTATCAGTGTCCATAAATATTACTAGGACTTAGATTACCAACCTGCAGCACAGCATGAAAAAGCTGCATTCTTACTAGCTGTAAATAGCAAAAGCATTACATAGGAATTTAGGACCCCTTCAGTCTTGGATTCTTGCCATGACACTTCAAGCCAGAGTTTGAAAACAAAGAAACGAAACAACAAAAAAACACAATCTCCCCCCAAACCTCAACAAACTTACCAGTCATTGTGCTGGTTTTTTGTTTGGGTTTTTATTGAATTTTTGTTGTTTTGTCATTTGTTGGTTTTTTCCCTAAGCTTGGCCATTTATTTCAATGTCTAAATGGAAACAGAACTCTTTTGAAGATGTAGTCCCATGTGAGTTTGTTCTGCCTTAACAGCAGATGGTGAATAGCTTCAACAGCTTTGTTTCTATTACCAGATGTCTTTGATTTACTCCCTTGCTTTGCTTTCTGGTCTTTATTGCTTCTATTCTGAAACAGCAGAGGTAGAGCTATTGTTACCTCTCAGCTATAGCTTATCTCACACAATACTATTGATCTCTTCTTGTGGCATTACTCAAAAAAGCATTGTGACTAAAAGGAAGGAGAGGGTGAAACCTCTTCAGTAGCAGTACACTGTAAGATCCCATTGCTGCAAATATTTGTGCATGTATTTAGTTGTGCATGTTACTCCTGTTGGAAACACCAGAGAAATGACAATGTATGACTTCTATTTATATATATTTATCATTACAGGCTGTATTATCTTTTTATATAGACATGACTATTATATGTGGTACTTCAGACCCTTTGTTATTTTTTGACTATTTCAGTCGCAGCATAAACCACTGTATTGATAACAGCGTTATTCAAATTCTCTGTGACATTGGCAGTCTCAAGGATGACATAAAGTATTCAGTCTAGACATCACCCTACTGTAGATTAATGGTGTCCTTCCCTATGAACAACCAGAACTATATTCAGTCAGTTTCAAAGTCCACATATAGACTTGCACCTGTGGGAGAGAATTGGAAAAGTCAACCTGAGGAAACTTGCTTTGAGTGATGCTTTTCCTTGAGAGTATAAACCATAGCTGCTCTAGTTCTTCCACTGCAGGGAAGCCATTACTTCATCTTCCCTGCTTTTATGCTTTTGGTCTTTCTGAGTGGCTGAAGAAGCTGGGTTTTTCATCTTCTCCCAGACCAGAGATGATTGCTAGTGTAATGCATTTGAGTGTTTGCTTCAAGCCTTTACTTTCCCACCTTATTGTGGGACCTCAAAAATATCAGATCAGTTCTAAATTTTAGTTCTCCAGCTTCAGTTTTCATCTTAACTTGTATTGGCTCCTCATGAGCATCTTCATCTTCTACGGGCTCTGGAAGCTCTGCCCTGCTCCATGAGGTTCACAGAGTGTTCTCAGAAGCTGTTCTTGCTCCTCCTGGCAGTGGCTTATGTTAACGCTGCCATGTGACACAGCCTGCCAGCTCCTCTGAAACTACACTGGCTGCACTTGGATCAATCCCTTCTGAATTTCTGTTTACTTGTCTGATTATTTCTTTCAAAACTGATTGCCTTCATTCAGATTTTGGCCCCAGGCAGGTTTGATTTTTACTTCCAACTGCATGATATTTTAAAATCATAACGAAGTAAGGAGGAAAACCTATGATGTATTTTTCTCTCACAAAACCACGACTTTTGATTCAAAATGCCCAAGACCATAAAATCTGTTCTATACAAAGTTATTTTCAAGCTTCTATAGTGTTTTTTCCCCTGAAATTTACGTCAGCTTTTTTTTCTATCATTGTGAGGTGTAATCCAACTTTTGACTTTCAAATTAAGTCTTGAAGAGAAGATGTTGATTTGGAAATTTTTGGAAAATTTGCTGTTTTGCCATTGGGAACTATTTTATTCTAAATTCTATATTTAGAGTAGTATGTCTGCCTATCTCAGTTTTTCAGTTCAAAAAATGGAAGGGTTTCGCTGATACTTTGCAAACTGCTCCTTCCCTCTTATGGCCATTTTATCACTATCTTTCAAAGCCCTGATTAGATCTGCCTGTATAATTGAACAAATATAGTCCCAAATAACTATTCAGGAGTTATCTGCTAATTCCTCATAATTCATTGTGTCTACTTATTTATTTACTATTTACACTTGCTCTCAGTGTAGTGTGTTTTTATGACCTTTAGCATGTGAATCATTCATGTAATGATTGCCAGGCATATTTGTATTCATTTGGGCTTTGATCTAATCCTATTGAAAACAAAGGAGATGCTGGTATTGGCTTCTCTCTGTTTTGGATCCTGATTAGTGACCTACATCACCCTGGTTAGATGTCTTAAGTTGTATTAACAGGATGGTCTCTTTCTTCTGCATTTATTACATGTGAATATTCATAATTGTTCATCAAATCAATTTTGCACAAGATAGAAGGCTTTTTATAATGGTCGTGAAAGCACTTTTGACATGAATTCTTTCATTACATTGTTCTCATTTATTCATGCCAGTATTTGTAGCACCTTTTCTGAGTAAGACCTCATGCACTGGAGTGTTTGAGATCAAGCTAATGGAAAAAAAATGAAAAGAGAAAATATCAGCTGAGCAAATAGCTTCTATTGCAAAATGGTAAATGCAAGCTTCTGGGCTGTGTTTGTACCTGCTGCCCCTCTAACCTTAGCTGGCCTCTTGTCACAGACACTTATATTATAATATACATGTATTATATATAATATTTATTTTTTACATATATATTTGTGTGTGTGTGTATTAAAAATATATTGACCATTAGAGGCTGAATTATCTTTTTATATAGACATAACTATTACATGTGGTACTTTAGAGCCTTGGTAGGTTACAACAAAGGACATGATGTAACTTCATAAGTATAATGGTGAAAAAATAATTCTAGACTTCTATTACATAGTCTATCTTGTTGGCAAAATTTATCATCCTTGGATTCATGCTTTGTGTGGCATTCTTGTAAAAAAATATCTATGTATTTCATCATGAGTTTTACTCAAGGTTGTATGTAGCATAACCCTAAAAGTAGAGTGGGAAGCTGAGGTGTCATTGCAGAATATTGCAGAATAGCACTTCCTGCTGTTGAGGCTCCTGTAAACTTGGAAGACAGCATAAGGATTTCTAAGCTGTGCTCACTAAATTAATAATGAGCTCACCATTTTTCAGATGAGCTTAATATACCCTAAATGTTAGGATGTTCTTTTTCCTGTTTGAAAGATTGGTGGCAGTAAACAGAACATAATTACAAAAATGTTAAGACTTGCCTATCATCATCTAAAAATTGTCCTGTATTTTAAAAATGAAGCTGTTAGGGACATGTCAGTTGATGATGAATGTTCTATGATTTGAAATAACTGTCTTAGAAAATGTTATTCTCTCTGCTAAGAATCCAATCTATTAATAACTGTAAGCATTAAAAACTGGACTGGGCTTTTCCCTTTTTTATCTTTTTAAGGGATTAGCAAGAATGAGAGTGAGGGAAATTAATTTTCAATCATCAGTGGTTTCTATTCAATATAATACATATCATTAATATCTTAACTAGCACAAATAAGAGCATTTGTGATTCTATACCTCCTGCTGGAGCCTTGGGAAAATCAAATTTCTTGATTTTAGTTAAAACAATTTTAAATGTAGGGGTTTCACAGATGTTGTCTATCTTTCTACAGTCATCTCAGGAGCAAACAGTGCCACTCTTTTTCCAACTGTCTTGAGAACAGGATAATGTTTTTTAAAGGGTAGATAACCACCCTCTGAAGAATTAAACCAGAGAAAAATAAAATAACTGGGAGGCAAGGAGAGGGAGGAGATGGTGGGGAGAGATGGTTTCTTGTGAGCTATTAACAGAATAAGGAGAGTAAAAGGGAAGAGAGTGGCTGGCTGATAATTTATTACATCATCTTTAGCAGAAAAGAGAATTAAGACAAAAAAAGAACTTGGCTGTGAGCGATGTAGCATTTCTCACCTACTCAGTGATATGAAGTGCCCAGAACAAAAATAAGGTCTGGCAAAGAAGATGTCATTGTGTGAAGCCTCCAGTGTTTTATGTCCACTGGTGGGAGTTGAGAGCGGGTGAACAGACTGTTTGCCATTGAAGTAATCAAGGCTAAATGAATTTCATATTATATGGCTGATAGTGATTCAAACCCTAGAAGTATCCTAATAGTGTTCACTGTATAATACAACCACTCCTTTTTTTACAACTCTCTTTGTTTTACAAATCCTCTATATTCATTGAGGCTGAATTGTCTAGTCTACCTAATTCTTTGTCAGGGCTACATAATAGCTCTGGCCCAGTTTGGAGAAGAGGTAGTTATAACAACACCCAGTTCCTATCTCAAAAGTTATCAGTGTGCCTTCAATCTAGAACTACAGTGTAAATAGTGATTTATGGTAATTAAAGTGGTATTTGCTGGTGATGGCACTGTTTATCCTTTCCTGTCATTAAATGCTCTGAGATTGGTAGTGTGGCTCATCTAGATTTATTTCCAGAAGAGATTTGTCAAGGAAGTAGCCATCATAATCGCTAATAAAACATTTCATGCATATTTAAATTAGGCCAGTTTGAGAGAAAACTGGATTAACAGATACTGTGATTTCAGAATCAGTTTTTGTGTAATTCTTGGGTACCTACTATTGGGATGTGGTGGTGCAGCTTCCCATAATACGTTGTATCATCTGGATTCGTATTGGTACTGTCTTTTTATTTGAACAGAGTTCAAAAATTTTTAATAATTCATCTTGGAATACCTCCTATAAAAGTATTTTGAATTTTGAAAAGTGCATCAATTGACACTGTTGCTGAGCAGTTACTTGCTGTTTCTAAACAAATGCTTATGTTTGCACTGCCTATTTTCATGTCTGGTGTAAAAATGATGCAATATCCTTCATAAAAGAGAAATGTGTGCCATTCAGCAGACTATATATGTGTACATTTCTTCTTAGTACTGAGGCTATTCCCAAAGGGACCTCTGAGCCCCATTGAGATTGAGCCCTTCATCACTGCACCAGGTAAAACTGTAAAAGAAATTCGTATTCTCAAAGTAGACAAAAAGTTGAAAGAAGGAGATTTTTTTTACCTTTCCTAATATCACACAGTGCTTGCTTTTAGTACCCAGACCTCCTGAGTCCCTTCCAGTGTCTCCCAGATGCATAATTTTCCTTAAGGACTTAATTAGAGAATTTCAAACTTTCAGGTAAACCCTTCTCTGTGCAAACTGATAATCCCTGAACTATGTTTATTATCACACTAAAACAATGTGGCTTCATGGAACTCTCTCTAGGACATGTGTAGGATTCTACGATGACAAGCGGTTCAATTAAATATTACATGCATTGTTTGGAGAAAGTTATCCCCACAGAGAGTAACTTTGGAACATGTACATACATTATTTACTGATGTATGTGCCATGTTCACATTCAGAATGGCCTAATTCAACATCTGCTCCTCATGAGAGTGAGCATCTGGTGTTTCACTGATAATTGAGACATGAGCTGACTGTCCTCTAGGCCGACCAGACAGACTGGAACCAGACTCTCTGGTTCAGTGCCAGGTGCAATTCTGATCACACCTTTGTTGTGGGTTGGGATCAGAATAGGTTTAATAACCTCTACGCAAGCAGAAGTACCAGCAACTTCAGTGTTGTGCCCCAGAATCAGAAGGAACAAGAGAGATGAAAATTTCTCCAACACAAAAGAATAAAATGGGAAAGTTTTTGAAACTTTGCTCCCATTAAACCTTTTCCTCCAATTTACCTATATGCATCTATAGATGTGTATGTGTGTGGATGTACAAAAGCAGAGAAATTATTTTTCTCCTCCACTTGATTCATGTTCCTTCTGTAGGACCTATAAAGCAGTTATAAGATAACAGAGTGTGCAGAACTGCAAAATCAATTGCAAATTCGTTGCAAATATCAGCAATGCATTGCAAATTCAAGCTGCAATGCCAAGCTGCGCTAGTCTGCTTAAATGATGGCTTGTCCAGAATTTGCTGGTTTGATAAGCCAGTTGCATTTATGCACTTTCTTTGAAAAAGTAAGGATAGGAAAAAGCAAGTCTTAATCATCTAATTAAAAAGCATATCCCACCAGACTCCATCAAAACCCTTACAGCTATCCTTCAGAAGCCAACAGCATAAACATTGTCTCCATCTAGAGAAACATCTCCTCCTGGAAACATTCCAGTTAAGCTTAGGATTTCACTTCTGTTCCATGTTTGCTGCATTTGATTGCCTCTGGCAGACCTGTTACCTGCAGAACCACGGGATTTTTTCTTGCCAGGCATTATCAACCGTCAGGAAGCAGAGGAGTTGCTGATGAATAAATCTGAAGGTGCGTTCCTGGTGCGAGTCAGTGAGAAAATCTGGGGCTACGCCTTGTCCTATCGCCAGCAAAATGGCTTCAAGCACTTCCTGGTTGATGCTTCGGGGGATTTCTACAGCTTCCTGGGGGTAGATCCAAACCGACACCCAACGCTGACGGATCTGATTGATTTTCACAAGGTAACGCTTGCTAGGTGGAGATCAATAGCTGAGTGAAATGAATTAATAATTTAATGAGGAGCCATGTAGTTTGAAACCACACTGGAAAATAGGAATGGCCATAGTGGGAAAGAATATTGTACACTAAGCCCTGCTGTAAAATTCATACTTCTGTCGCAGTCAATCAGAATGCTTTTCCCTTTCTTTCAAATGCTTCAGTATGTACTTGTGTCCCCTTATACAGTGTGTACTCTCCTTGGCTACAAATGGCCTAATAAGGGCTGACAGATGTAACGCTTTCTGAGCCTTTTTGCTGTGGAAAATTGGATTGGAAATACCATAGAAAGGTCTTTCAATGAAATTTCAGCATTTTTCTACCTTTGATGTGAGGGATGTAATGTGCAAAAGCAAGACAGTGTGGCCCTGCAGTAAAAAAGGGAACATGGAGGGGCTCTCTTTTAGGAATCTATTAAGGGTCACTCCTTATTACCCAAAACAATCTTGCAAGAGGAATTTACTATTTAACTTTAGATTTGCCTCTAGGTTTTGTTTCTTGTTGCCAGACTGTAAATAAATAGTAGCACTGTTTCTGAAAGCATAAATTGTTTTCATCTTGCATCTCCCTATATTCATCAGTTTTAATTCTGTTTTTTTCTTAGCCACCCTTACAGTTCCTTTTCATCCTTTCTTTTCTAGTTCCCCATCCTATTTTATCCTTTTCTCACTCTTGTCTCAGAGTAATTCTATACATTTTTTGCTTCTCCTTTTCTTCACAGCTTTTAATTTTTTAAGTATTCAGTCTCAGGTTATTTTTCTTCTAAATTTCCTGTCTTTTAAATCTTGCTTTTATCTCACTTGTTTTGCAGTATCTGTTTAGTGTTGCCTTAGTGTCCCTTCAGAGATCACTATGACATTAAATGTCCACAAATTATATTTCCACATGGGGAGATGGTAGGTGTAACATTTGTCTAAAATATATGTCCTCCCCTAATTTAAACAAAACCTTTCTCAGTGGCCACCTTGGAAGCTCAAATCCCTGACACCTTTCTTGTACAGAATGTCCTTTAGACCAATTTGGGTTAACCAGCTGGGCTGTGTCCCCGCCTAGTTCTCCCTTATTCCCAGCCTACTCTGCCAGCAGGGCCTGAGTGGGCAAAAGAGAAAGCCTTAGTGCTGTGCAAGCAGTGACCAGCAATAGCCAGAACTGTAGTGTGTTATCAACACTGTTTTAGCCACCAATTCAAAACACAATGTCACAATGGAGCACAGGCAGCTGTGAAGTTCCATCCCAGCCAGCCAGCCCCAGTGCACCTGGAAAGAGTCTAACCAGGGCTTTGTCAGGGAAAGAAATGTAGACATGCAACACCTCAAATGCAGATTATCAGGAGCTGGATGTGGAACCTCTGGCTAATGTAGTTTCCCCTCTGCCCCTGCTGATGGTGACAACTAATTCCAGCCATCTCTGCTCCAGCTATGCTCCTATATTTTCATCACAGCTCACGTTAGGCAATCACTGTATTAGGAACACATCTATTTACAGACAGCAGTAGAGCACTTGTCAGAAGCAGAATGGCTTTTAGTTCCTGCCATTTAAAAAAAGGAGAAAAGCTTGCTTAGGTGTCCCATGATAAAAGTTAATAGCTACCCCTGTGGTAAGCCTATCAGGGAAACCAGTTCAGCTTTAATGCCAACACACAATTCTATTTTCCCTGTCTAGCTTATGGCTGTATTAATACTGGTACTTTTGGCAATCACCTCAGGAGGCATTTTATCCTGTCTGTCACATGGTTTTCTTAGAGGCTTCTCTGCCTGCCCTCTCTGGTGAAGTACACTGTCAATTGTCCTGGTAACCCCAAGCAATCTGTATGTGACAGGTTATGCTGTGGGCACATTTTCCCTTGCAGCTATTACTATATTTTTTGGAAAAGGTGCTGCTTTCCTCATGACTATTTTTAGCAAGAGTATACTGCCCCACCCCAAAGGTTGCATGGACTTTTTTTAAGGGCCTGAGGAGGGCTGGCATTACTAATTTTTTGCTTATATTGATTGACTTGATTTTGTTTCATTTTGATTAAAAAACTGAGAGGTCACTCAAGCAACTCAGCTGGCAGACATAAGGGGGTGGTAACCAATAGCTGGAAGAACAAACCTTACAGAATATGGTGTGAATCTTCTGTGCATAGGTGCTGTGAGTACAGGCTGCCCTAGCAAGGGCAATGTCTTTCACTTTGCTGTCATCAGTCAGAAAGCTGTTACCGTTGTGTGTGAGCACTTAACACTGAGCTCCTGCTCAGTCTGCCTGGGGGTAGCGGCATGGTAGGACTGGCATCTGTCTGTTCAATTAACCCATGAGAACACTCTCTAAAAGCATCTGTATCTGACTTCCTAAGTAGTGCAGCAACTTACAAGTAGTACAAATCAGAGTCTCTTGTGTGCACTGATTTCACTGTTTGATAGCAGCACAAGTTGCTACCAGCATAAATAAGAGATAAACAAAGCATGAATAAAATGATTAATCGATAAGATCCTTTTGCTGATCTGTAATTATTTTATCAAGTTTTTATTCATAGTTGCTTGCCAGTTACAGAGGAGTGATGGCCTTCATTGCTATTCTAAGATCTTTGATATTTTAATTGGTTCTATCATTCCAGGAAGAAATCATCACGTCCTCAGGTGGAGAGCTACTCCTGGAGCCATGTGGACAGCAGAAGAATCCACCAGACTACAGCCCTTTATTTGACTAACTGATCCAGGACCAACAGGAATACATGCTGGATAGCTGTAGTAATAGATAGTTACAAAAGTAAACAATGGAAGTAGTTAACTCACTTTCAAAGCCACTGGTCCTGTGGCCAAAAAGTATCCTCATCAGGAGGCCTAAAATATTTCTGGTTTGCATCTGAATTATCATCATCATTATTCATATTGCTAGCACTTGAAAGGTGATAAATTACCAGCAAATTGCAAAAGAGGACTACTTCAAAATAATTTTCAAGGGGTTGTAGCCAATTGCACGGAATGCTAAGTTCCTGTCCTAATTTTCTCCTGTTTTATATTGCAAGAAGCATGGGCAGGAGCCATTCACAGAGTACTGTATGAAGTATCAGTGTTGGTGAACAGATTCTGTGTTCCAAAGCAAGGTTTGACCGTTTCTGTTGACAATTTCATTACCCAGTGGTGCACTTTGATGACAAGAGAAGCAGCCTTCAAACACCCCTGTGAAGTTTGTGATTGCGTATGTAATTAGGTGTAGCTTGAAAGTTGTCATTATGCTTTTGAATTCAGGCCTACAAAGTTCCCCACAGCAGGACAGAATAAGGTCATACACATTTTATTTACATTTTCATGAAGCCCAATAGCCTTGGAAGGAACTTTACTCCTGCACATTAAGTGGTCAGTTTATTCTAAAGGAAACTTATTTTCTGCAATTTTCTCACTGGCCTTGTCATGCTTTTCACTTTTAGATGTGCAAGAGACACAGTGGATATTGCTAGCTTTACTTTGCTGTAAGACTGGGTATTTTCCTTTTCTGAGTTATGAGAGAGGGTGGGGCTGGTATATTTATACACAGAAAAGGTACAGCTAATTACATTATCATCATGCTATTTTATGTGTAAAAACAAGATGCATACAATGTGTTCCTGATACATTTATTTACTATAAATATTAACCCCATGAAAATAAACCAGAAGCCTAGATCTTTGGAGCAGTTGCTTAGTGCTTGGACTAGAAAAATAATAAAATCTCATCACAGTACACATAGGAAATATATTTCTATAAGCTACTGTTTTGGGCAGCTTATAGCTTTGTTCTGAGCCCTGTGGGGTTCTGTTCAAAATCCAGGTGTAGACCCCTCCTGAATCTCCTGTAAATCCCTTTCTCCTCAAACAGTCTTTTGACTCTTGACTCATTGTTACCTTCTGTACCCTGTCTGATCTAAATGGTAAAATCAACCAGGAAAAGAAACTTGTCTTATCCAAGCCAATAAAGCACAGTAAACATTTCAGGTGCTACAACATTAAATATTTGTGGTAGTAATAACAGTATTTTTTTATAATTAATTTTATGGCTAGCTCATATTAAAGTACAGATTTTTGTACACAAGCTTCATTCTTGGTCAAGAACCTTTTCTTCTGTTAACATTGGGTTTTGTGTGATTTAATCCATCAATGTTTGTGGCCCATGAAAAGAAAATTCTATTGAACTTCCCACAGAGACAGCTGGGCAGTTTCTGTACTAATCCTTTGGCACACTGGCTCAGGAGGTTTTAAATAGTTACTGTTAGCACCTCGGAACAAAGCAAGTCAGGATGCAGCAAATAAGCAAAAAAGATCTGCTTTCTCTGAGAAACCAGCCCCGCACTTTCTGCCTCCTTCAGAGGCATCTCAAGAACCACCTCAGCCTCAGGTTATTCATAGCTTTTTCATGGAACAACTCAACCTCTACTTAAAGGAGAATGGAAAGGGACCTTTAAAATTATAAAAAATATAAGTATCCACAGACTTACCTTAAATCAGAAAGCAGTAGGTGACTGTACAGGATTAGACACCCAGGTGTCTTTTCAGACCAGTCTTTTACCTTTATGCACTGAGGAAAACCCCCCAAAAAACCATGAACAACAACAAAAAAAACCTGTGAAATGCTACCTTTTCTCTGGAAAAGGTGCTAGGCATGCTAGAAGACTTGCAAATTCCAAAGTTTTTGGAAGATTACTCAACACAATGTTGTGAATGTTTATAGACAGAATATTGAAGAGCTTGCTCCACATGCAATTCACATTCAGAAGCTGATAATAATACAGCTATTTATTTCTAGTGACACAGTTCACAGCAACTGCTTGTGTTTTGTTTAGCATTAAGAAGGCTTGGAAATAATAGCTCTTTAGTTTATGTGGCCTCTTGCGATGTAATTAACGTTATTTTCAGTTCAGAGTACATTTCCTAGTTCCAATTTTCTAATTTTTTGTCTGAATTCCATCCATTTCTCACTCTAAGTTTTACCTAGCTTTAAATTAAAGCCCTTGTAAGGTGCCCTGCAAATGATATTATTAGGAATACTGCAATTTCCCCTAAGAGTTTTACTATCCTAATAAATGGCAGAATTCACAAGTAAAGTAAAGGAATTGCTTGTTTTTTCTCCCTCAAGCCCCACAGAAATAATGAAAAGTAGCCAGCCAATTCATAGAGTTACAATATATACCAGAAGCAGCTGCAATGAAATACGGTGCACTTGGCTGAAGATAAGTTTTGAAGGAAACAAAAGGAGATCATAGCTAGCAGAAACTAAGAAGAACAGAAGCTTTCCTTGGTAGAGATGTGCAGCTGTTGCCAATATACTTGTGTGAAGTACAAGCACGCAGATGTTTTCTAAGTTAACAGGTGCTTCTTGTTGCCTAAGGGGGCAACAAGACAATAAGGGTACTATGAAAAGGTAGCCCAGTTAGTAGGAAGAATAGAAGATAAAGCAGTGAAGAAGTAAACATGGAAAATTAAGAAAATAAGAAAGGGCAAAATGTGCTTGTCCTGTTGTTTTGAAAGCATTTCGGATTTTTAATGGTCTGGGAGGAAGACCAGGCACTGATACCTCTTTTCCTCTCTGCCAGTCTGGAAGATTTCAGCTTTGAACTAAATCTACCTTGGAGGTAGATTTGATACCCTTGAATGTGCAAGAGCTGGGCTGGTCTGTGCTGCAGCCTTGAATGCTTCCCTCTGTCTGCCTCTCCATGCAGTGCTGGCTGCAGCTGTTCATCACTGACTGGAAAAATGGTCCTGGTGCTGCCATTTCCTTGGCTGCCAGGGGTAGCTTTAGCTCATCCTCCTGGGACCTTCCAGTCTTTCTTCCTGATCTGTTTTTCTAGTGGTAACTATTGGTGAGTCATAAGAGGGGTTTGCTATGGAATTTCCTTATAAGATTCCCTGTCAATATTTCTTGCTGGTGCAACCACCAGGAATTCACTGAGAGGTCTGCTATGGTAATTGTGTATCATAAAGAAAAATGCCACAGCAGTAAGGTAAACTTTTAAACTTTAAAAGGAATTAACTTTTCTCATATCTGTTTCACACCAATAAAATATGGCACACAAGGTCCCAAGCTTGTTTGCAGGTATCTTTGAAAAAAGCATCTCTTGAGGATTTATTCTTGCTTCTTCATAGATCCACAGATCCATCTGTTCTTTTGAATTTTGTTTTAATCAGTTATTGTACACAGACATCTCCAATTTAATACTGCCCTCTTCTCTAAAAAAGAACAAAAACCAAGTAAAGAAATTGACAGCAATCATGGATGAGATGTCCAAGGCTTCTCAAAGAAAGTAGATGCCAGTCTAACTCTTGTAATTAATGGAATAATGATGTAGTATGAGTTTCTGCATATTGGTTTTATAATAGATATCCTGGATTATTCTTTTAGGTACTAAATCCCTATTGTTCTGAACAAATTCTAAGCTAAATAAAATAACACTTCCCTCAAGAAAGAGATACATAAAAATTGGTTTTATAACAGAGATTTATTTTCAGGCTGGGTAGAAACTCTTTCCAAAAACCAGATTTAGAGGGAGAATTTCCACTAGATTTTGGTTACTTTGAATAAAATTAAACAAACTTATTTCTTGGCTGAGGTGAGGCAGTATTAATACACAGACTAGAGTAAAAGACTTTACTTTTATATGGACTAGGACTCCACTTCTGCTCAATCTTGCCTTGAAACACCAAAACCTGAATATTGAACATTAGTGGAGTTACACCACATTTCACTGCAGACTAAATTTTTCCATTTACCACAACACAAACCTGGTCTCAGGTAGACTGGTAGTTCACATTGGGAGAAGCTTTTCTCTTTCTATGAATAAATTTGTTTCCATAATTTATAGGTCAGAGCTTATTTTTCAATGATTTTCAAGGACTGGCTTTCTTTTCTGTCTTATTTTAGCTTTGCTTTAAGACTCATTTTTCCCTTCCCAAGAGGATGAGGTAAGTGACCTCTGTGAAGTGTGTCCAGGCTATCAATTGCAGAATGAGATGTTTGCAATTGACCAGATGCTTGCTTTGTGTTTCCTGAGATGAATATCCTGGATACATACTGTCAGATGATAATGATGCATAATTGATTTTTATAGCTAATTTCTTGCCATGCAAGTGCTGTGTGAAAGCACCTCTTCAAATATTTGTTTACTGCTAGTGATTAATCCTGTAGCTTGTATATTTACATGATGGCCCGTAGCTAATGCAAATTTTCTACTAGGCTGGAGCCTTCAATAGGTTTGGTTTCTTCTCTCTTGGAATTTCTTCCAGTAGTTTTAAATGAAGGTAACATTTTATGGTATTTTTATTATAACAACAATAAGTGACTTTTCTTGTGGAAGAGAAATAACTTCAAAAGAGACTGGACATTTAGTTTGGTCCTATCTGTGTTCTCGTGATGTATGTACAAAGAAAACATTTGGCATGTTAATGTCTCCTTGAAAGTTTAGCTGCCATTTTCCCCCCGTTCTCAGTTTTAATGAGAACTGTGGGTGGGAGAATGTCCCAAGCTCACAAACCATGGAGAGAAAAGAGACGAGGCAGGACTGGTTTATTCCATATAAATTTCCATATAACAACAGGCAAAGCTTGGATTAAGTACTTCCTGAGATGCACTGGTTTTCCTGCTTAGCATTCAAAGTCGTGTGGTCACTACTTTTCCGTCATACAACAGCAATAGGAAGAAGTTCCTAGTGGGTAAGAAAAAAGCCCAGAAGTTGTTCAGTAACATTACAGTGCCCCAGGAATGATACAGAAGGAGTGTGGATCAAGAACACAGTAAAGACATATTTTGTGTATGTGTGTGTAGACTGGGAGTGATTAGAAATTCTTGTTTGGTAGGAGTTAATTCTTTTAATTGCATGATTGCTGTCATTAATGGTCAATGCATGTGAAGATGTGGCCAAGTGTAATGCACCTTCTATTCCACAAGCTGGTAGAGCATGGACTGCCTGAAAGGAAAAGCAGACATAGTTGTCTCAGAAAAAAGATAGTAAGTATTCTTGTAGTTTATTTGGGGCAGAAAATTGTAAAATGTATAATGCATATCAGGATTTACATATGTAGAAACCACGCGCTGCTTACCACATAAAGTATGATGAGTTTGTCAGTGTAATTTTCACAGCACTTAAAAACTCAGTGAAGAATAAAGGTATCCCTGCTTTTTCTGCTCTCCTGTAGGAAATGTCAGCATTGTAAACAAGAAAATATCTTCCCATCCAGGAATTTAATCTTAATAATGGACTACAGCAAGTCATTTCTGGGAGCTGCACAGTGTACACTGCACTGCAATTAGTAAGATAGCCAGCCTGTTGCTCTTAGTCTGTTCTTGATTCTCAAAGGCTTTTTGCTCATGATAGCCAGAAGCTAATGTGAAATATGTTTGTAGGAAGTCATTCAAATCCAATGTAATGAAGAAGTGTTAAGGTATATGTTTGATTATAATTTTTACTGTTGACATTTTCTCTTAAGGAATCCCAGAAAAAATAAAATTCTAACAGCAATGCATAAGTTCTGGTCTGCCCTCTAGACAATATTTTTTTACCTACTGTGTGCTGTACTCATATAATGCGACTTCATTTATTTTGAATTTCAGTGGTCTACATGCTATATTGGAATCTATCTGATTTTTTAAATAAGAAGCTGTAGAGACAGATGTAGGCAAGCAAACCATTCTGTGGGACAAAAAAATCACTGAATTCCAATGCTGAGCTCCCACAACATTTGCTGGAGTTCATGTGGCAAACCTTAGTTGATAAATATGAAAATTTTTTATGAGGGCTGCCTGTTAAAATCACATTTCACTTTCCCCAGATCTACTCTAAAATCTTCCATTGACCCTATTTAATGGAGAAATGTTCTGTTTTCAAAATGCCAAGCTTCATAAAATTGTTTTGATTCCTTAGAGTAAAAAATAAAAAAGAATAAAATTATCTAAGGGCATTTTTAATTGCAGAAAATATGAAAAATGTGCTCAAATCGAACACAGAAAAATGTTATATTTTTATAAATCTCTGAAAGAAAATGTGCTACATTATGCTCCGAATTCAATGCAATATTCAATGTTTTTGACATTTCATTAGGTATCCATTCTCTCCCTTAATGCTAGTTTCCTTTTAAGGGAGAATGAAAATACCCAGGGAGCAGTTACTCAAAATGTCAAGCCTATTAAATATCTGATTTGATGACTGAAATAAATTTGTGAAGGTTTAAATAAGACCCCAGATAATTTTCTCCAGAAAAAAATCAGGCTAGGAAAGTGAGTTCAGAAAAAAAGAATGGATGCATCTTGTCCACAATTTTGAATATATTGTGTTACATGCTTGGATCCTTAGAGTATGATTTACATTTATACACTGCTAAAAAGTCTGAACATCAAAACGTAATTAACTAAAATGGAATAATAAATAGCATAAAGGACATTAGACCTACTGTTCCAGTTTCTCTGAAAAAGTCTAATTCTATTAATGGTTATGTAAAAGACCAAGTCTATTCATGAACTTTTGGAGAAAAAAAGAGATCTAATTTTCCAAGTTGTCATTGTGATCAGTCACAATAGAAATCTCCTCCTGGATGAAGGTTTGTGATTAAGAAGTACAGCGTTCAGACTACACATTCAAATACCTAATGGAAACATTTGCAATGTACCAGCTCCTTGCAAAGGTGAAACATCCCACAGAACAGCTGTTGTGGTGTAGCAAAAATGAGTAGCTTGGATTCCAATTGTTCTACTTGGGCTGGACTAGAAACAGGCACTTCAGAGTTCCAGGTCAGTGTTGTATCAGCTCCTCTGCCAAAGACCACTGATTATTTGAGAAGGCAGGATCAGGAGACAGTGAGAAAACTTGTGGAACCTTGAAATATTACTATGAAAGGGAAAAAAAAACCCCCACACTTCCCCTTGCCCACCCTAGATAATAATTAGTTTGTAATGGGGAAACAAGGAGGCATTGTGAAACTGGCAGATGTTGTTTCCTGTTGGTGAGGAGACATGTGCACAATTTGTTGAAGTCAATGAGACAGAAGTGAGGAATAAGGATTTCACAGCCGGGTCATTTTTTATTCATTCTGTTCTACAGCAGTGCACATACAGCCATGAAGTGCTTGGAGTGCTAACCCATCTGTTCTCAGGAGCAGCTCACATCCAGTGGGCTAAAAATACTCGGTGTGCCAAGGAGACAGTCGAGGTACTTTGAGAAGTATTGGATGCTTTTACTTTGGGCCACAGATAAAGGTGATAAATTAAGAGGCATCGGGGTTCTTTTTTTTAATCTCTCTTCCTCCCCCAGACCTATTAATAATGAAGCAAATTCAAAACAATGAAGGAGAAAACTGGCTGCTGGCTAATACTCTGTAATCCTGGGTCTGCACCTGCCCACAGTGCTAAAGTTCAATTCAAGTTACACTTCAGTAATTGATGATCACTTGTCATATCACTTTATAAAGCTTTTTCATCAATGTCTCTTGTGATTCATTTTCTATCAGCAGCAAATCAATGAAATTTTAATGGAATAGAGAGCCTTCTTGAAACTGAATTCTGTTGCTTTACCTGTTTTAATATCAAATGAAGTTCTCAAAGGCTCAACAGATAATAGTTTTTCAGATTTTTTTCTTTGATAACTTTGTTTCTGCAGAATGGTGGCATCTTTGTAATCAGCTGTAATAAAGATAGAAGGCATTAATGAACTTGGTTTTACTGTGCTGTTAGAGACAACAGGAAAATGTGGGGTTTGAAGCTGATAGCCAGATCCTTATAAATGCTGCAGCAGTGTAGTAGTGAATGCATTAACTCCTGGATGTGGTGATTCAGGGAGAATCTGAAATGGTTTAAAAATCTCCAGGGTAATGCAGTAATTAACCAGGCACAGGGAAGTAAGTACAAGGTCACAAATTGAGTTCCCTTCTTGAAAACTGTAGTGGGGGCTGTATTGTCAGCATAGTCCCACTCATCACTCGAAGGCAAAGCTGCCCCGGAGCCGGCTCTGTGAGCAGGGATGGGCAGCGCTGAGGCCGCCCGGGCCGCCCCGCAGAGAATATTCGAGACAAGTATCAGTCAAACAGCACATCTCGCTGTTCCTGGGGTAAAATTCACTAAATGGATTTGAGCCCGCTTGAAGCGGTCAGGATTCGTTGCCTGGCTTTGCTGTATGTCACCGGTTCGGGGGCGCTCCGCTCTCGTCCCCTGCTGCCGCTCCCCGGGCGCTGTGGCCGGGAGCAGCCGCGCCCCGGCCCACCTGGGCGCTGTGAGGGCTGAGGGGCCTCCCACGGCCGGCCGGCACAGTCTGCAGCCCTCGGAGCCTGGCACTCCTGTACCCTGCCATGGCGCTGTGGCCGGGAGCAGCCGCGCCCCGGCCCACCTGGGCGCTGTGAGGGCTGAGGGGCCTCCCACGGCCGGCCGGCACAGTCTGCAGCCCTCGGAGCCTGGCACTCCTGTACCCTGCGGCCCTTCCAGCCTGACCCGTCCCATGACTCGGAGGGCTCGGGTCTCGTCCTGTGGCTCTGCCATGGCGCAGGAGCGTGCGGGATGGAGCGGTTCCCACAGAGCTCCATCCTCCACAGAGGGCTCGGGGCTGAGAGCCCAATGTCTCAGCTTTGCTCCAGGAAACTTTCCGAGCAGTTTTCCTCAGCCCAAAGCCTCCTGTTCCCCGAGCCCTACCCAAACCAGCTCCCGAAATACAGGCATGATAAAATCGCACCCCTTGGGTTGATTCCTCTCAGGTTGAACAGAGCAGATAATTTACAGATCGACAGGATGAAACTGACAGGAAATGCCAAACTGCCATGGTTATTGTCCTGGTTTAAGGACTCTTCACCTGCTGAAGAGGACTTAGTGCTCCTTTGGCTGGACAACAGAAATGGGAAGCTCCAGGGAAGGAAGCTGTCCTTTTGTCCCTAAATACAAGAGAAGGAACCCTCTTCTCCAGTAATTCTTACATGATGGAGGCAGACCAATAGGTAAGATGCATTTTTTTGTTCTGGTGTGGCTTAGCTTCCCTGAATTGCCAGTGTAACAGAGGTGGAATGCAGGAAAGGTACCAGCTGGTTTCTGAAACAGGAAAATCCCCCACAGTGATTGCTGAGGAGGTCGGTGTTCACTGCCCTGATTTGTTAACCAAGTCCAAAGTTTGAATCCGATGTAGAACAAATCTCTAGGAAAAGTTTTCCAACATGTTTGGATCTCCATGAACCACTGAACACAAATTACATATCAGGTAAGTATCAAGGATGTTTACAAAAATGTGAATGTTTTCCAATTATTCCAATGGGTCTTGGGTCAAGCCTTGAATGCAAAAGAAAATAAACCTGCCTTCTCATCTTCGCAGTCACAGCTGGGGCACACATTATCAGGGCAGTTTGTGTTTCCCTTAATGGAACTGTTTCTATTTGATGAAGTAAACTGTATCATTCTCTGAAACTGTAAATTTAAATATTATTACTACCACCTTGCTCCAGACAGCACTAAACACAACTTCAGGACAGGAGAGGGAAACCTGTCTGAAGACTTAGAAATGTCAAAATAAGAAATTTCCAAAATAGGATTGTGCTAGAGAGTAGAGTGCCATACAGCTATGTTCTGGTTGATTTGATGTGCTTTGATACAGTCTATAAACTTTCAAAAACTATTTAATACATGCTCAGAAATGTAATGCAATAAAGCTTTTGTATAAAAAGGAGTGTAAATGGCTATCAAGAATGCAATGTTGCCTGGTTTTCACAATGAAATTATTCTGTTTTGATTTCTTTCTCTAAAGTAATCTCTGTGCATTCTTTTACTACAGAACAAGCTAGAGAGCATCTAAACAAAGTTAATGCTTTCTCAAGTAGTTCAACTGAAATGCTTATGCTTATTTAATATTTTGTGAGTATTTTTCATGGTAGTTTAATTTTTAACAAACCAAGGAGTCCAATAGAGAAAATAAAATGTGTACTTATGGCACTGTAATTGTAGTTGATGAGAAGCAGCAAATAAAAGGTGAAGACTCTCCTGCCCTCATTCTACGCAGCACAAAACTCAGGTAAAGAACTCCTTTGTGATCCGAAAAAAAGGAGGATGCTTTTGAATCAGCGTGGATGAAATGTGGCATCTGAGAATAGTTTGGGGCTTTAAGGGGCCTTTGGAATTCATGTTCATACTAAAATTTTAAGATGGTGACTCTTGGATTTGTGTAGAATTAGCTTAATTTTTTTCATATTTCAGCATCTGGACTTCCATTTTTTTCCTTGTCACTGCACTCTCTGGAGGACCATAGCTGTCTAATTTATTGATCCAACTAACAGACCTGCCCTTTTATTTTTATGAATATCTTTCAGGCTGTCATTCCTGGAGCTCATTGTTCAGTTTGTTCAGTGGAGCTTTTTCTGTACACACTTTTTTTTTTTTTTTTTTTTTTTTCTTT